>APFE030744899.1:140699-189623 GCA_000404065.3 Pinus taeda
ATTATTAAAATGGGGGAGGGGGGATTAGGTTAGATTAATAGAGAAGGCCCCGATAATATGCATGTTAAGGTTAGGAGATAATAAGGAGGAAAGGAGGGAAAGAGGAAAGGGGGAGTGTAGAGAAGATTAAGAGATAAATGAATGTGGAGGAGAGGGAATATATGAAAGGTCAAATGAGGCCAAAGGTGGAGGACGGAGTAAGGGATAGAGGTACTAGTCAAGGTTGTGAGACATGGATATTTGAGTGAGTAAGGGGATCAAATTTCTAAAATGGGGGAGGGGGGATTAGGTTAGATTAATAGAGAAGGCCCCGATAATATGCATGTTAAGGTTAGGAGATAATAAGAAGGAAAGGAGGGAAAGAGGAAAGGGGGAGTGTAGAGAAGATTAAGAGATAAATGAATGTGGAGGAGAGGGAATATATGAAAGGTCAAATGAGGCCAAAGGTGGAGGATGGAGTAAGGGATAGAGGTACTAGTCAAGGTTGTGAGACATGGATATTTGAGTGAGTAAGAGGATCAAATTTCTACTGACATCCTTGTCCCTGTCTCTATTAAGATTGTGAGGATGCTTTATAATTTCAAAGGCCTCACAGATCTTACACTTATACTAATGTTTTTCCTTACAACAATTTTTGTGTCTTAGAGGAAAACATGGTGGCATGTTTTCTTTGAGTGTTCTGCAAGAGCTGAAAATCTAGATCTACCATTTCTAATGTCAGTGCCATGCTCCTTGAGTCTAATATTCAAGGATCTTCCTTGTTTAACCAATATAACATTCTCCACATGAACACACGACCTTATAAACCCCTTTGTGTTGGAGGTGATCAAGACTATATTTTACAGATTTCATTCTTTGTCTGATGGTTGTTAGGGGTTTGAAAGAGGTATCAGTGTTTATCTTCTTGATAACCCTAGCCAGCTTATGATATACAACTTGCTTCAATCTAACTCCCAGATCAAAATATATGGCCATTCAAAGAATTGGCCTATCAAATAGTGCCATGTCATCTCGACCTGCAACATGGTGCCCACGTGAGCCCCACGTGGCTATCTAAGTTAGCCACCACACTACCACATGGCAGAGTTACATAAGCTACCAACTTGTTCATGTTGTACCCTGCATCGACATCTCTCTATGGCTCGCAAGGTCAAACTATAATGTATACATAGTATATACTCAATGTATGTGGATGCGGGTCCATGGTGAACACATCACCTCGAGAATAAAATCTTGGTGGGTTCCAGTACAGACCCCCATTGAAACTACTTAGGACGAACTTCCGAGTTACGTGGTAATATACACTTGCAATAAAGCTTTGCCACCCCAATTCACTTATACGTAAAAGGATTACGCCACGCGACATTTCTCCCCACTAAACAGGCCATGCATGCCAAGTCACTCTGGAACCTAAATCTTGGGTGTTCTACTATGTCCTTCATCCAAAATCTCTGGGATAAAAGGTCCGGGGTGATGTCACAGGTCCTAAATGTTAGAGTGACATCATCCTTCGTCACATCTTCCTTGTCACGTGCCTCATAACTTTGGGTTCCACTAAGCATTAACAACGGACCCACTGCCACATCATCCCAAAGATTTGATCGTGGGATTTTCCCTTGGTGCTCCCCTTGAAACCTTTGGGGTCATCCAACCATAATGAGTGCGCACGCATCAAGGAACCAAATTTTTCCTATCTAAGCACTTGATCACTAAACTTGGTCACTGGGGTGAAGAGCATGGGGGGTTACACAATTCGCTTCTGAAGTCCAATGCTCCAGTCTTAAGGATTCTAACCTTGCAGTTGGAAATTGTTAATGCATTTATAAGGGATTTTTCCTAGGCCTCTGATACATGGCTTATAAACATACAAGAGAGTAAGCAGACCCTTCTAGGGCTATGCCTCCTGAGCTTAAACGAGAAATTTGCAACCCAATGCATATAATATATATGTATTCATATAAAAAGGTTGCATAGGCGCCACTGGACTAAATTTCAATCAGAATAAATACAAAAATCATTTTAACAAAGATATTTTTACCTATACGTTTAACTAGTTACTAAGGTTACAGTCCAGTCTAAAATTAGTCACAGGAAAACAATTATATCCTTAAAAATCATTACATAGAGCATTGGTATTCGTCTTTTAAGAATGAACCCCCAATTTCATATCGCAAATATAGCATTCAACCAAGGAAAACCACATGTACAAGACATTTAAACAAAATAGAACAGATAAATACTTATCTTATGCAACACAATTATTTGTCGACTGAGAGTGAGACTTCAACTCTCCACCAACCTTAGACAAGCTACAACCAATTTTACTCGTAGCTATCACCCTCGAGCCAAATTTCAGTGCTTGAGGTGCAGTTGAGGTGGAGTGCTTTTGAGAAGAAACTCAACCAATATTGACAGCTGAAACAAGATGTCACAAGGTCACTCTACCTTCATCCACCAACTACACAACTTCCATTCAGTCTTTCCAAACTTTTCAAACATGATTCACATCCATGCCAGGATACCACAATACAGAGAGCCCCATCTCACTTTTAGGAGAAGAGAGTCCACATCAAGGGAAGATTCATCAATGGATAAACTACTTATAAGATAGCACCTCTCTAGGTAGTTCATTAGTGAATCAAGCACCATCACTTCAACCCCAAGGAAATCCCTGGTGGTTCATTAGCCCTCACAAGTACATGTGTGTCTCTTCCCAATCTAGTAGGTTTATCAATCCACAAGCTTCCAGTGGTTTCCCTAGCCTTCATGCAAGACACTGCTCTCTATAATTTTCTCACCTGGAAAGCCTCTTTGAGGGTTCCTCAGCTGGTTCACTATCTTCAGAGTTGGGTCCTGTGATTCTAATTGTTTCTCTCCCCGACACCTCTGATCCTTAGAGGAAATTTTTGTCCAATGTTCCAAAAACTATTCTCTTCCATTGCATATGCGTGAGAGTGAGTTCTCTACCTCTCCACTGCACAGATGTGAATGAGTTCCCTTTCTGTCGACTTGCTTTCGTGCCTCCCTAACAGACCAATCGTTTGTCTTTTCCCAGGGCTCCACACAATCAACCTCCTTGGATAATGTGGCCCATTCCAATTCTTCAATGTTTTGTCCTATTTCCTTGTTGTTAGAGTCAAAGGACACCTGGGTTTGTCCTTTTCTTTTTCAATTAAATTTATTGCACAGTCATCCCATTAAACTTCTCATCTAACCCATGGCTAACGTATTTAATTTCACCAATTCGTCAAGCTACTGGAATCTGTTTCCCTTTCTCTCAGCCTTTTAAATAATTACACTTATTTATAATGAGGGAATATTAGCTAGGGGATGTCACAAAGCAGTAAGAATGGTTGCAAGATTTCAATCAACACCATAGGAATTGCATATGCAAGAAATAAAGAGGATATTTTGATACTTGAAGGGAAAACTCGATTTTGGGCTTTGGTATCCTAAGAGTACATATTTTGCATTAACAACATACACAAATGTTGATTGGGCAAGTAGCAATGATGATAGAAAATTCACTAGTGGGAGTGCATTTTTCTTAGGACATTGACTTGTGTCTTAGTCAAGAAGAAAGTAATCATCAGTTTCTCTTTCTATAGCAGAATCCAAATACATAGCAACAACAGAATATTTTACCCAAATTCTCTGGATGAAACAACCTCTGCAGGACATCAAAGTGGAATATGACCAGCCAATTGTCATTTTCTGCGACAACACTAGTGTAGTCAATATCTCAAGAAATCATGTCATTCGCTCAAACACAAAGCACATTCCAATCCAATATCATCTCCCTAGACAACAAATTGTCGAGAAAAATGTCAAGATGGAATATATTGGCACCAAAGAACAAATTGTTAACATCTTTACAAAACCTCTACCTAGAGAAACCTTTGAATATCTCAGGTAGAAGTTGGGAGTGATCTCTCATTTATCTCAATAAAGAAAGCACAAACTTAGGGGGAGCACCCTTTGGTATTGATATCAAAGGGGGAGATAATGTAGACAAGGAGAGCAATTGACAAGAAGTACAAATAAAATGCAGACAGGGGGAGAAGTTGAAAAGAAGTATGAAGAGAATACAGACAAGGGAGCAGTGATCTAAAGAAGCAAATATCAAGGTATTGTTGTCAATAACAAAGTGAGAGATTATTGAAATTGGTTGTTATCGATATCAAAGGCTACCCAAATGAAAGAGAAAGTTACATAGTCAAATATCACATTTCGAGACCTTTCTAACTCCTCATGGTTAAGGAGAAATGATTTTTTGAATATTCATTATACATTTTGCAAGTTTCACAAGTCGGCCCAGTCTAGACCTCAAATGCACTATAAATAGGCATGAGAAGGAGCATTTCTAACCATTGCTCAAGCAAGTTCGGTTTTTTTTAGCAAGCAGGAGGAGTAGATATGAGATTCATACCTCATGAACCATTAAGTGAAGTCAAGTCAAGTTGGAGAAGTCTTTTGTGAAGTATTTGTTGCATTGTGGAAGAGCTTTTGGCATCTTTTTTGAAGGTTTTTTTTGTCTATTTTAGCTCTAGTTTAAATGAGGTCGAGGTCTGGTGTGAAGGAGGTTGACTTATGTTTTAAAAGGGACTGAATTCAACCCTGTTGAGAGGTCGAGGTCTGTTCTAGAGGCTGAATTTTGTTGAAGCCGAGGTCTGGTTTAAGAGGTCGAAATTTGTTCTATTGAGAAGCCAAGGTCTGGTTTAAGAGGCTGAAATTTGTTCTATTGAGAAGTCGAGGTCTGGCCAAGTTTTGAACGAGGCCAAGCCTTAGTCGAGTTCTATGCGCTGGTTTAGAGGAGTTCAAGCCCTAATTCATCCAGGGTACCTAAATAAATGTGACAACAGATTTGTCAAGGTTAAGGACAAGCTACCAAATTGAAGCCCACAAATTTGTAAGTTGGTGCTTATAGAGAATTGGTGTCCTCATCTTCTTGATAGGTTGGTGCATTTGTAAGTTGGTGCTTATAAAGGATTGGTATCCTCATAAATGGTTGTAATAAATGGAATATTGTTTGAAAAGCATTCAAGTTTCAAGTTTGAATGTTCACTTTAATCTCAATGTTTATACATTGTGTTGATGATTGATTATGTCATGAGGTTTTAATTTCAAGATAATAAAGTGAAAAGAATCTAAATCTGAGTGGCATTGACTTAACCCCCCTTCCTCCCTCAATATCACTATGTGTTTCTAACACGTAGTCACTAGTGGATCATTTTCTAGCCTAAATGTCTCCATATATCTTTCCACGAAGTTTAGGCATGACCCAATTACTTCAATTGGGAAAAAATGCTAGCTTTGAACAAAGGCTATGAAGATGTGTTGTTGGAGCTTGGCCTATCATTCACTTGATTTCACTCTTAGTTTTCTTCCTTCTCTTCAAGTTTTTCATGAGAGCCAAAATCCCCATTAGAGTTGGCCCACTCCTCAAATGGTTTGAACTTGCTCCCTAGTGTTGCCATTGGTATGACCATACTCTTGGGATATTAAAGACTTGAGCCTCTAACTATGCAAATCCCTCTCCGATTCATCCCTTGGGGTATTATTGTACTCATTCATTGTGGCTAGGGTTGATTTCCTAACCTTCCTCATGTTGATCTATGGATCCTACAACTATTCCACAAAATATCTCAAAGATAAATTGTTTTAATACCAATATGTAGATCATATTGTAATGGATATTCCCCTAGAATGTAGATTGACTATACACTTCTTTTATAAAGAGTATATTGAATATACATTGGAATAGTCCTCTAGTGTGGAATGCATTATGTCCATATGCTTTTAGTATGGGAAAAATTATTGAGAATATAAGAGAAATCTACAAATGTATGTAAAATGGGCACACCATTAACAAATTGAAGATAAAATGTCTATTGAAGAAACTCGTGAGGATAAATCTCAAAAACAAATGAGCATTATGCCTTGCTCTTTTATTCTTATATTTATAATGAAAGATAAAAAGAAATATTGGCTCAGTGTGGAGCACATAGACAGCGTGGCCTATATCAACTGCAACAAGGTGCTCTTTTTCTGTGATTTACTCACTCTGCACTACTCAACAACGGAACATAAAATTATTATAGGAATGGAACCTCTTCTCTTGTTGCTCAAGTTTTAAGAAATATTGATAGTCATTAGAGTTGAGTTATGCTTTTTGCATTCCCCAACTATTGATTAGGGTTAGAGTTTTGGACTCTAAAATCTTCTTGAAAGTCCACATGTGACTAGTTCAAAATTAGTGAGTAATGAGCATTGGCATGAAAACCATTTAGAATTTCGGTGGTCAAATTTATGTGTCAACTTCCAAACACCCTAACTCTCTCATATGGATTCTGTTTTTTATCCATGATATCCCATTTAATAGTTGCCAACATGAACCATTCCCTAGGGCCATCCACTATAGTGATGATGCATTTCTTTAACTCTAAAAAGTACATTCTCAGACCCACCGTGGGCAGTTTTTGTTTTCCCTACGCAGTGGATTTCAAGATTAGTCTTGAAAATGGCCCCTACAAGTCCACAACTCTGATTCTTCCTCCGATGAAGTACCAAAAAGGATGAAACACTGTTAAAATTGGGAAAAATTCCACCTTGGGACAATGCATTTGATGGAGATGATTATTGCATTGAATTGCTCTTTTCGAGAGGACCAAAATTGATATAAAGATCATCTAATTTGGACAACCAAAGGTGTGTTTTTGAATTTATGCCCACAAATGTGCAAATTGTTCAGGTCAACAATATCATCATGTAGGTTCATAAAGCCTAATGGATGTGTCACTTCACCCTCAACGACTTGTATAAATACAAGTGACCGCTCACATCATTTGGCATAATCACAACACATCATTTTCTCTCTTCTCATCTGATTGGATTGTACAAAATTGCAGGGAACTCACTTTCTCTCACACGTGCAGATTTCAAGAGGCTCTTTTGACTACGTTGACCTTTTTTGTTTTCAGTTGAAGTTTGACCAGCATTGACTGAGGTTTCTTTGTCCAGTTTTGACTGCGACTTTTGGAGGATTATTTATGTTTCTCTAGGCCGCATTGCTAGGCACAGAAATCGAGAAAATCTGTGCACTTTGACCAGCGTTGACTCCAGGGTTGATTGCAACTTTGACTGCAGAAAATTACAGCAGACTTTCTCTCTCCTTTGATCAAATTTCACTGGACTTTGAAGGATTGTTTTGGACTGACTTTGACCAACAAGGAAAGTTGAGTTTGACTAAGGTTGACCGAGATCAAGGAGGCAAGTTTGACATATGCATTGACCATCTTTGACTTTCTAGTTAGGGCTGAGTTTGACTGCAGTTGACTGTAAATTTGACAGGGTTGTTTAGACTTTGATTTGGCAAATCAATTTTGACTTTTTTGTACTCTCTCTTTGTTGAACATTTGATATAATAATAAAAAGAATTGATCAAAGGGTTTTCCCCACATTGGGGTTTTTCTCTGGCATCCGCCAAATCTGGTGTCCTCTTGTCTTGGCTTGTTTTCTGCATTTTATTTTATGTTCTATCTACAATTACTATCAATGTGATTTATGGTTTATGTGATTGCTATTGGAAACTAATTTGGAAATTGTCATTGAGCCACTTAAAAGTACATTGAAGTAATTGTGCTAAGCATAGAGCATACCATTCTTATCTAAATTTAACAAATACACTATAGAGATCCAATTTGGATCAAATATGGGGATAGAGTTTTTGTTGATTTGGGAACAGAATTTGGAGTGCAAGTCTGCCAGCTGCTGATTAGCATCATCCATTGTCCATTACAGTATCAGTTAGGGGTTTAGATGTTAAAGTACAACCCTTTGCATTTGTTAGTTCACTTGTAAGTTGGTGCATGTCTACTGACTTACAATGCGGGTGTCCAGATTGCATCGTGTTATGCTCTTGCATGAAATGTTGGAATTTGGTAGCATGGTACGTAATAAAGAAATTAGCTACAATGTGGTGCCAAAAGTGGGTTTCATATCCTACCTCTTGCTAATTACTGGATGTTCTCATCTTGACCTTGTTACAAGCTGCTAAAAGCAATTTCGTTGTTCATAGTACCACAGAAAAAATGAACACAATTTAAGAATCAGTAGCAAGAATCAGAATATTTTTTTGCTGCAATTGGACAGAATATAAGCCCTTACGAGCTCGGGAAAATTCCTACTCTCCATCTAGTGAGTGGACTATTCAAGGCCTTAATGATAACACACTCCAATCCTGTCAAGATACATTCCAGACTCCAGTCCATTTGGTTCAAGCCAAATAACTCTGTTGAGTATGACAGCCAAACCCTGTGTCTATGGTGCTAGGTTGATTATTAAATTACCCCAAAACCTATATCACCGAATTTTAGAACACACTTTTCCTTTTCCAGTTCAAAATGTCTTGAACTTGTCAGGTAATGTCCCTAATAATCTCCAAAAGAAGCACAAGCCATCCTTGAAATTATGAAAATGGAGAAAGCATTTCAAAATCCGAACAGTTTCACCCAATAATCATGGAGATGAATTTGCTAACGCTGCCTCAACTCCCATGAACTTCTAAGATGAAACAATTTTAACTTGGATAGGAATCCCAGTTTTTATGACTTGGATAAAAATCCTGAAAATGTACCAATCAGCCCTAGGCAATGGCAACCCATTAACTATGTAAGAAAATAGAATGATCCTTCTTCATCCCCCACACTATATAGCTCAGACTTTTCAGCAGGCACATATCGTCTTTCCTTCATCTGTACAGTCATTTTCTCCAACTTGGCATCAATTTGCATACCCTGCAGGTGAGATCTGTCACCAGCAACAAACAAATGCACTTTGTTCTTGATCTCAATCCAACTATGTCCTGGCTCTTTCTTCAATCCCCTGTCTTTCATCAATTGCCTAACCATTTCTACTTCTTCCCACATGCCAGCAGCAGCATAGATGTTAGATAATGACACATATGTAGCAGAATTATGTGGTTCCAAGTCAATAAGAGATTTTGCTGCCCATATTCCTAACTCTGTATACTTATGGATTCTGCAACAGCCAAGCAAGCTTTGCCAAACAACAGAACTAGGTACAGAGGGCATTGCATTGATCAACTTTTCTGCCTCATCCAGTTTACCAGCACGTCCAAGAAGATCAACTATGCAGGCATAATGTTCCATTCTTGGAGAGATGCCATATCGTTCACTCATGAGATCAAAGTACCTTAAGCCGTCATCAAGTTTACCTACATGACTACATGCGGATAAGACTGCAATAAATGTGATGTCATCAGGCTTTGTGCCTTCCTTTTGCATTTGTTCGCAGAGTGTAAGTGCCTCCTTGCTATGTCCATGTTGAGCATATCCTGAAATCATTGAATTCCAGGAGACTATATTTCGTGCAACAATTTTATCAAACACATTACGAGCATCACCTATGCTACCACATTTGGCATACATGTCAACAAGGGCACTCCCCACAAAAACATCAGACTCAAGGGTCATTTTTAGAATGTGATTATGAAATTGCTTGCCTTGTTCCAAGACTGACAATCGAGCACAAGACATAAGAACGCTGGCAAATGTGAATTGGTTTGCCTTCATACCAGCCTGCAGCATTTGGCAGAAGAGCTTCATAGCTTCCTCGGAGAAATCATTCTGAGCATATCCTCCTATCACTGCCGTCCATGAAATCATGTCTTTCTCAGGCATTTTCTCAAACAGTTTAAGCGCATCATCCATGTGTCCACATTTTCCATACATGTCAATGAGAACACTCCCTACACAGACTTCTGACTCAAATCCATTTTTTATTATGTGGCCATGGACTTCCTTGCCCTGGTCTAGAGCTGCTAGACTCGAGCATAGTCCGACAACACTAGCAAAAGTAAACTCATTTCCCTTCAAACCCGTCGACTGCATTTGACAGAAGGCATTCAGCGCTTTCAAACCGAGCTGATTGAGGGCATATCCTGTAATCAGAGCAGTCCATAAAACAACATCCTTCTTCTGCATTCTGTCAAACACTTTGCGAGCATCATCCATGATCCCGCATTTTAGATACATGTCCACAAGGGCACTTCCTGCATAGATGTCTCCCTCAAATCCACTTTTCACAACATGGGTATGAACCTGTTCTCCAGTTTCCACTACAGCCAACTCGGAACATGCCCGAAGAACACTACCAAATGTGAACTGATCCGGCCTCCTGCCGGCCCTTTGCATTTCGCGGAAAATACCCAGGGCTTCATTGGAATAACCTTTCTGGGAATACACCGAAATAATGGCAGTCCATGTGACCCAATTTCGTTCAGGCATGTTGTCAAACACGTTGCGTGCGTCCAGAACACATCCGGCTTTGCCATACAGATTGATGAGATTGGTTTGGATGAAAATGCCAGGTTGAAATCCAGTTGTAATCATGTGGGCATGTGACAATTTTCCAAACGCCAGAGATTTAACATTGATGCAGTGTTGTAAAAGACGGGCATATGAAAAGGAATCGAAAAAATTACCTGGTTCATGCAATATACCGAATATATTACATTGTCCATTGCCTTGACCCTTTTGCTGCAACCATTTTTCAGGCTTAGTGGTGTCTGCGCTGTTAAAACCAACACCAAATCCCCTAAACTTGGTATGATGTGTTAAACAACTCCTTTTTTGAAAGAAGAACATCGGGAAAAGTAGAGAGTTTCAACTCCATTCCTCCCTCCTATCAGAGATGGCAGCAAATCCTTACTTTTGCCAACATGTTTAGTCATAGAAGGCCAATATAATTGCATTTTAGGTGAAACAAGATTCAGATGATCTTGACTGCCTTTGGAGGTCCAACACATGGCTCCAATGAGATGCAGCAGCATTCCACTAGGAAAAAAAAATTAAAAATTATAAACTTATCAAGTTAAATTAAATTATAAAATTATTGGTTTACAAGTACATGGTATTTGTTATAATGATTTATTATGGAATGCCAAATATTAGTTTAGATCTATCTTAACTATTATGGAATGAAAGAGTACTAGCTTAGATCCATCTTAACTATGGACTTAATCTTTATGGAAGTTTCATTTTATTCAATGCGCACTTGCAAAGATCAAAAGAGCAAAAATTAAGAACTCTGAAACAAATTGTTTTCTGGTTAATGCTTGGTTTGACGAGGAATGCAAAAAGGCAAAGAGATTGTGGAAAGAGTCAAACAAGGATAACATAAAGCTCAAAGCTTACAAACAGTTATTAAGTAAGAAAAAGGTTGATTTCATGGTTTCAAGGAGGGAAGAACTAATCTTCCTTGGGAAAATTAATCCCAAATTATTTTGGAAGGAGCTCCAACCGAAAAAGATACAAATTGGAAAAATATTACAGCTTCTAAATGGTTTGACTATGCAAGACAACTCTATGAGCAGGGTCCCAAAGTTGACCCTCCCCCTTTGGTCAACATTGATATTGAACTCTTCATGGTACAAGAGGTAGAGATGGGTATCAAGAAGTTGGGTGTTGGAAAAGCAAAAGACTTAGCTGAACTCCAAGCAGACTATTGAAATTGGGGCTCAAAGATTCTTGCACCTCACATTACAAAAATCTTCAACAACATCATACAACAAGGGCTCCCCGCAGATTGGACAACTAGTTTGGCAGTGTCTCTTTTCAAGAGCGATGACGTCAATAATCCCTCCAATTATAGGACCATCATGATAAACCCTTTGTTTGCAAAGCTATTTGGAAGCATGCTAGAAAAAAAAATTAACAAGTGGGCAGAAAAAAGAGATAAGCATGCTAAAGGGCTAGCATGTTTTAGATCTAGACATTCCACAATTGATCATTGTATAACTTTAAGGCACATCATTGAAAAAGTTTGGGAGAAAAAGGAAGAAGTCTTTTGTAGCTTTGTTGATTTCATAAAAGTGTTTGACTCGGTTCCTAGGGATAAGCTTTGGCATAGAATGGAGGAACTTGGGGTTCCTAAACATTTGAGAGCAGATGTGCATAGGCTATATGAGGAGGTGAAAGTCAAAATTAGAATTTCAGCAGGCATTTCTGAAATTTTTAGAAGCAATATCAGGGTCAAGCAAGGTTGCCCATTGTCTCCTACCCTTTTTGGTTTATATATCCTCAAGCTTGAGGAGTGGCTAAATTCGCAAGGGGGTGATGGTATCTATTCGGGCAAGTTTGTTATAAGGCTTTTTTTGTATGCATATGACCTTATTTTGATTGCTAAATCGGCTGTTGGTTTGCAAGAGCACTTACTATCCCTTCAACATTTTTGTAGAAGTGTGGGGATGCAATTCAATATCAGCAAAATAAAAGTAGTGGTTTTCTCTAAGAAAAGAAAACATAACTAGCATAAGTTCTACTTTGAAGGCAACATTCTAGAAGAAGTTACGGATTACAAATACCTCATAATTGACTTCAACAAAAATCTAAGTTGGAATGGTTGTAGAAAGACAAGAACTTTGGGGGGTTGGAAAGCGTTTTATGCTTTTCAAAATAGGTGTAGAGAGACAGATTTATGGGACTGGAAAACCACTTAAACTCTTTTTGGGCTTCTAGCGATTCTGGTGATTCTCTATGGTTGTGAACTATGGGCCAACAGTACATCCGACATGCAATGGAGAATTTGAGAAAATTCAAAAGTGTTTGATTACAAACAAATTTAAGATTAAAAGCGCAGTTCCTTATATTATCTTGTTTAGTGAAACAGGAACTGCTCCTATTGATGCAATTGTTATGGTGCGAGTCATAAGGTATTTAAAAAGAATTGAGCAAATGGAAGAGGGTAGATGGCCTAAAGTTGTCTTTAATGATAGATTGTGCAAGAGCAAAAAAACTTGGATGCAACAAAATAAAAAATGGTTTAGTAAATGGGATATTTGCTTGAATGCGTGTCCCATAAACAACGAAGAGATAAAATCTTTTGTTATGGAAAAGTTCCACAAGCGTACTTGGGATAAGGAGCTAGGAAGAAAGAAAAAGTATTATATTGAAGTGTTTAATTTCACTCATAGTCATCAACCAAAAGCATACATAGAGGCAAAAATTTTTATTGCTCAGTTAAGGATTAATTCTCATCAACTTAGTTGTGAAACAGGGCACTGGAAAAGGCCAAAGGAAGTGTGGGAGGAAAGAGTATGCATTTTTTGTTCATTCGGAAAAGTGAAAACTGAAAAACATTTCATTTTAGAATGTGAAGTCTTCAAAGGCAACAGGGAAAGTTATGCAGGTATGCTGGCAGCTAACTCTTGGGATAATCTATTTAGCGAGGGGTTTGTCGAGAAGTTGGGAGCATTTACTTTGAAGCTTCACAGAAAAATGGTCAAATACATCAAACAAATGAAGAAGCAATCTGTCCCACAAGCTATCTTTAGTCTCGTTGACATTAAAATAATTTCTTTCATTCTTTATTCTAGATTCAGATTTAGCATTGTTTTTTAAATTGTTTTTCATTCTCCAAAATTATTAGCACAATGTTTGCTAGTGATAATGGCGTTCCCTCTACTTGCTCATGGGTTGGCCAGCTTTGTACATTGGCTTATTTAACCTTTTTAAGGAATTAGAGAGTAAACACCATACTCTTTTTCATAGTCCTTGGGTTTCTAAATGAACCAATTTATGCTTACAACAAATCTTTCAAAGATATTTTTTTTCTGCGCAACAATGTGTAGGTGTAATGTAAGAAAGTTTGTAAATATTTTTACATGTTGGCTTGATAGGTTGAATTTACACGGCAGTATAAGACTAATGCCAATCAATGAATATCATAAATAAAAGAGGACACAAGATGTAGGCACTTAGCCAGGGCAAAACCCCTAACAAGGGGAAAACCTAGTCAAACTTTTCCACTAGTATATTTAGATCAATTTAAGACAACCAGAACCCTAGACAAAGATAAGTGACCTCCTTTACTCCACCAAGTAAACCTTCCATAACTAAGTCAAACTAATAAGCATCAATATTATAGTTTCAATTTATTTCATCTTTGACCTACAATTTTCAGTCTCCTATGTTTTTCAACCGTGTAATACTCTAGAAAAATCTGCACCTTTTGATAGAGGATTACTAGCTTCAGTCCTTTACTTGACTTTCTTCTCTTCTAGGAATAGGATAGGCTTTTATTTTATTTTTCTTCTTGCTTATATGTTATAGATCAAATGTCTTATTACCCTTCAATACATTGAATTCACTTGTGTATTTACAGTGGTTTGAATCTTCAACATAAGGTTGACTTGTCAAGTTGTTTGAGGCCGACTTATTAAATTGTTTGAGATTGAATTGAAGGATTAGGAAGTTGACTTGGTGGAGGAGGAGAAAATAATTATGTTTCTTGACACAAAGATCCCAATAAGGGTCTATCACATAATAATAATGATAATGAATCAATATATAATCCTAGAAGCTTATAGTGGAGGCTTTGACTTGTTGACCAACACCATGAACCTTATAATCCTAGAAGCTTATAGTGGAGGCTTTCTTTTCACAAATAATGAATACTGCCACTAGTTACATTCTTCAACACCATGAACCTCTTCCTCCCCAATACTTACTCATGTTGTATCTGATAAGTGGTTAGGGTCATGGACAATACTGCCAATTTCAATTAGACATATTATTTTTCCAGAGAAAACCCACCTCCAACTGAGCTTCTAGACTTACATCCACTTCTTGTGTTTGCATTAAGAAATCCTTCATATGAAGCACTATATCAACAATTTAGAAGCTTCAATCCTATTCAAACTCAAGAATTTACAGTGCTTTATAACTCAGATGATAGTGTTTTAGTTACAACACCTACTGCTAGTGGTAAGAATATTTTTGTTGAGTTTTCTTTACTACAATTGCATAAAAAAGGCCCAGATAGTGTATTTCAATGTGTCTATATTTCTACCATAGAATCTCCTGCGAAAGAGATATATCGAGATGGGGAGAAGAAATTTGGAATAGAGATTAAAAAAAGACCCAAAATTGTCTCCTACGCTTGACAAGACTCCTTTAGGATGCGGCTACTTTAGATACTCTCTAGGTATGATGAATTTCATTTGGGTTAATGAGAATGAGGCTTCTCCTCACTCTAATTTATATATTTCTCAAGGGCTTCATCCAATATGTTGTTGTGGGCTTGACAACTCATAAAATTACACAAGTTGACTTGAAAAAATCATGTGCAAACACAACAACCATATGGAAAAATGAAAATCTCATCATATACAACTCATATTTCGATGTTTTTCATTTTCTTTGGTTCCTCTCAAAGTCCTCTAACACCTCCATGTGTTAAACCATCTAAATGCCTCATGGTTCCACACCCACCCATTTGGGTGTAAAACCCAAGGGATTGGGTTCTTATTCCACAAGTCATTTTTGTGTGTTAATTCCTCCAAAACCCTATAGCCTAGGGTTTTTAGTACCTCCAAAGCTACAAATATCAGCAGCCTTGACAACCAAAAACTTTGCATCTTATTCCATTGAAACTAGTTACATTCTTCAACATATTGAAGTATGTGGGTAATTTTTTGTAATGGAAGATTAAATGTTATTAGATTATGTTGAGTTCTCAAATTATCGGGTAGGTTCATTGGTTAGGATGAATAGTTTCTCAAGTTCTCAAGCTTTTAAATATTATTTGAATATTTTAAATGCAAAGAACTTCCTTATAACTTCCTTATAACTCACGTGTACTAATAAAATGTTCTTGTGGTTTCATTAAGATGTTTCTCAAGATCCCTTATGAAACTCACGAACATTTTCTCTCATTTGATGGAGTGTTATACGACGTTCAACAAAACAAGTATTTGTCAGATCTATCTTCGTCGAGTGATAGAAGTTTAGGTAGGATAGAAGTAATTGACCAAACATCTGCTACATCATCTAGTAGGTAAAGATCAACTAGAGGTGTGAAAATATTAGAAGAAAATTACATAGACGCATGGATGTTTTTCTTGCTAAAGGGGGGTCATGTTATTATGATAATGAGAGCATAGATGACATCGAGGTTCCCTTAAGGTACAAACATCTAGTGAAACAATGGGCACCCAAAGATCTTCCTGAAATAAACAATGATTTTTATGTCAATGAAAGGATATACTACATTGCCCCATCACCATTCCATGGTTGGGGGCTATTTTCCATGGATGGCATAAAGGTATGTTACGGAGGATTAACTAAATTGATGGAGTATGTCAGACCCTATTACAACTACAATGATTGGGTATGAATAGTCCAACATACCAAAAGTATGTGAAGATATGGAGTGCTTGCAAAATATATAAAACTAAAAGGAAATGACGAAAATAAAGGAACAACTATGTATATGATGGAAGGCCAAAAGTAGTAAGGAATATTGCAAGGTTTATAAACAGTACATGGCCCATCACCACAACTAAGCAACCCAATTACATATTCGAGGGACGTAAAGGAATTTGTGTATTCGTACATGCCATTAAATTAATAGTTACAGGGGAAGAGTTGCTCATTGATTACAATTTGAATAGAAAAAATACAAATATTGCTATTATGGGGGCATTATGTATTTAATTTTACCCAACTTGTAAGCAATGTCTATTGTATGTTATGATTGTCATTTACTACGTGAAGTTTCTATATAAATTTAGGCATATTTCAAGAGTGGTGTTCTTAATAATATAATGATGATTAATTGTGGATGAATTGAAAACTACACTTACTTGGAAAACATAGTGATAAGGGGAAGCCACTAGCCTTAGAGCAGTTCACAAATGCTCGTGAGGAATAGGTTACTGATGATGCAATTTTTATTTCCATCTATCCAATGCAAGCACTAAGGAAGCTTAAATTCAAAGAAAACAAGAAACTAAATTCTTTAGTTTTGATTGAGACTTAGACAGATGAGATAAAAGAAGAAATCAAAACCTTGTTGCAACAAGTTCATTGGTGTGGGGTGAGAAACTCATTTAATTATCCCAATTATTTTTTTATGATTTAGTTATCTCATCCTTTATAAAAAAGAAAAATCTTTAGTTTACAGGAGTTTTTTTCGGAGTTCAATCCTAATGCTACAATTATGGGTCAGGTTGGTGTTGGTCGTAGTGTCGATGCTCCACATGTAAGTGAGTCACCAGTCATTGAGACCGGTACAACCGCTCAACCACCCACAACAGGATTTGCACCCCTTGAACAACATATGTTGGGATCTACACATGATGATGTGGATGTAGAGCATCATACAATTGCACAATTTGAAATGAGATTTACTGGATCTTCCCATGTTACTACCATGGGATCACTACCAATCACTTTTTTGGTAGTTGATTACAACATCCTTACGAAAATAGAGAAATTTCCAAGTATTTAAGAAGTGTTTTAAATATTAAGTACCGCCTAAATGAAATTAATGTATATTTTGTGATTATTTTAAACTAATGATAATATTGTTTTGCAGGAAATGATGTATTTTATAGGCATTTGTATGATGTAACCTTGGAAATATTTGGGTCGACCATTCACACAAACTAGGAATCCTAAAATTCCAAGTTAAAAGAGGAACTTATTAATAGGATGGTTTGCATGTTCAGTGATGGTATCTTCAACAATATGGAGTTACCTCAAAGGCATGTGTACATTTAAAATATTTACAGGACCAGTATAAGTCTCAATCGGAAAGGGCCATGTTTCATGAGAACCCTCTATCAATTCCGAAGATGGAGTGGAGAGCGCTCATGGAATATGCACACGAGAAGGCACTTCAAAAATTAGGGAAGACTCCAACTGGACCAGGAAGGTATTAGGCATGTTTAATAATGTAATTATCATGCTTTATCATCATTGCGACATCTAATTAAGTTTTCTAATGTTTTAAATATAGGCTCCACACAAGCTAGAATAGCAAAATATGGGCAACATCATCTTTCCCCAGGTGGTTACTCAAAACTGGCCACAAAAATTGTAAGTGTATAAAAAAATAATTTGCATCCAAATTATAAATTGTTAACAATTTTAATTTAATATCACAGAAGAAGAAAAATTCATGTTCTAATGAAAAATTGCAGGGGACTCGATTAAATGAGGATTCCAAGGATGAGGACCTAAAGCTTGCTTTCAAGTACAACTATCAAGTCGTGGTTGAATGGAGGACAAGCTTGGCACCTTCACAATCTTCCAGCATTGAACATAACACTCAGGAAAATAAAAGCAACAAATAGAATTTATAAATCATTACTTGTACAATTTATCGATTATTATTTTTTGCCATAAAGTAATATGCTTGATTGTAAAAATCATGTAAGCAATGTAGATATAACACATGAGCATATTGATAGTGGAGTGCCTGATCTTGAGACTAATGTTCACCTTAATACTAGAGGTATTTCATGTGTTATAAAAAAAATTTAGTATGGAATAAAATTAAAAATATTTAAATGCAAATGGTATATTAATTATAACCTTTGTTGTTCTACACCAGAGCATGTACAGGATGTGGCTAGAGAAGAGGAGGAACATATGGCCACATCCAAAAGTATTATGCTTCCCTCCACTACCGAAGTAGGTAAATAACATTAAACTATTCTTTTTGTTAATAAAACATTTGTAATAATAATAACTATCAATATGAATTTAACTTTTCTTTCTTATTGCAGTTGATGCTCGGCCCCACTTGCAACAGCATAGTTGTAAGACTAGGTCAAAAACAAGAAACATTACACCAGAAACCACAACAAATGAAGGGGGCTAAGATCAAGACTTCCTCACTAACATCATATTAAAAAATAGAAATAAACGTGATAAAAATTTATTGCACTTGTTTATTTAGAGCCCATTTTTTTGAGTACCACATTTTTTAATGAGAGGTTGAATGCCTCATGGCATGAGCACATGTAACTTTAGACTATCTTAATAAAAAGCAGTGATTTTTCCATTGTAAAAATAGAATTATTTTGTTTTGTATTATGCAAACATATTTTTTTGTGATACGAGGGTGTAGAATACCATATAATTTATAAATTTGTGGTATAAGTCAATTAACTATGTTACAAAAACCAAGAGCCTATAATCAAATTATTGTGCTAAACTAAGCCTTTACACAATCCCTACCCATGATAAGTCAACCATCTACTAATTTGTATACCTATCCCACTCCACCATACACTACCACACTCCTAATTTAGGTGCTAGTTACTCCTGCTTCAATGCCTAATCACAAAACTTTATGATTATGATGAAAATTTAAGTACATACGTGTGTAATGTCCATGGTGGGACGTATTAATTATCATCCCCAAATTTCCCGTCAATGATTATAAACTTAAAAAGGTTGGAACTGGTCTATCCCATCATCTCAAAATGGCCAGGCAGATGAAAATTTACAATTTATGTCATCATCACTTCACACTATCTCATGAATGACCCTTTCTACATATTATATGCATGAATTTATCGAAGGTAATCCCCTCTACCTATCCTATGATTGATTGTGATAGCAAGTGAATAAAGGAAAATTTATGGATCATTGTTGACAAAATCACGTAGTTATAAATTGTACTTTTTTCACCTATTCTGACAATCAATCATAGGCTAGGTAGAGGGGATGATACGCTAGAAATTAATGCATATAATCTGTAGAAGGGGTCATCTATGAGAGAGACAGTGTGAAGTGATGATGACATATATGTTAAATTTTCATCAGTTGGGTCATTTTGAGATGGTGATGATAGACCAGTTCTAGCCCATTCAAGGTTATAATCATTGATGGGCAATGTGTGGAGGACAATTCATACATCCCATCATGGACATCACACTCATGTGTACTTAAATTATCATCATAATCACAAACTATTATGAATTAACAAATAATATATGTCATAATTTTGTTAGACTAATATAGATTAGAAAATGTAACCAATATATAAATTAGTTACAATAAATATAGTAGAAATTAATATAGATTCCATTCCAACAGTGTTGACTAGTCTATATTGAGACTAATATTGATGCTTCACGGGATGGTGTATCAAATTGTCTCATGCTTTATCCCAAATATCATTGAATGTCATAATATTTCTCTGAGGTTATATTTAAACTATGGTAATTTATAAGACTTGTAGCCTTCCACTATTTGCACGACTCTCTAACTTAAAGTGGTACACTAAGTCTATGTTAATTAGTATATGTTTAATGAAGGAAGTTTATTGTCCTCAATCCACATTCAAAATATCGTGCAAACATTCTAGCATAGGTATGGGCTCATGTAGGTTATTCATATTCTTTATTTTCTTAGTTTGATCGATACTAGAAGTGTCATGCTCATAACACACACATATACATATGCCAATATTAATCCAATATTAATCATTAATATCTATGCATCGAACATAGCTCTAGGCTTCTATACTCCTGTTCAAACTTCAGATCTTATATATGTTTGTGCAAGACCGCTTTGTCCGATTAAAGTATGGTGACTATAGTTTTCGAACCAGGTATGATCTTTTAACAATGTGTTTTGAAACTTAATTTGGATACCCTATTTAGAAAGTGAATTTCAATATTTAATCATGATCAATATTTGTTTATGGAATTTTGAAATGGTGCAACAATTCAAATGCCTAGTTTCAAAAATAGTGTTCATGCATGTTGTTTGGATGAGACCTAATCTATTTAAGGATAAATGTTCAATTATTAATTTTCCAATGCTATTAAATTTCTCATTTTAAGCATCTAAAAACATCAACTAGACTCTTCCCTAAATACTTTATACAAACCCCTTTTACCTATTCCCCTAAACCCTAAGTATTTTGTGTCAATGATTAATGAATGAATGAATGAATAATTGCTATATGTCTCTTTATGTGCATGATGTTGTTTCATAATATATAAACATATTTTTTATGATAAAATTTATTAACATGAAATATTTTGTGTATTTACAAATGAATGAATGAATGTTTTCTATTTTTTTAATGTAGCTTAATGTCTTGCTTTCAACGTATTTCCTATATAGTAGATATATTGGGTACTGGGAATTGAGAGTGATGGGGTGCGGGGGGGGGGGGGGCCATGAGAGCTTCCACATTCACATGGTTGGCCCTGTTCAGTAGAGAATAAATTAGGATTTGGATAATCTTATTGTAAAACACCCTTAATCCAACAGAGCAAAACCAAATTCAACGTTGACTTCACTGCTGCTTCGTCGAGTGGAGGGAAGTTTGCTTGACCAAGCTTAATTTACTCCAACAATTTATTCTCAAAACCAATAAAAGCTCATTTAGGTATCCATGTAGTCTATATTAGAATCTCCAAATTAGAACGATTTTGCTTCATATTGTCCATATTAGAATCTCCATATTTCCTATGTTGTCCTCTTCTTGGAAAATACATCGTTCATCCATTATAGCATATCCAAAATATATTAGTGATTCATGTTAAAAAACAAAATGACAGATGTTAACAAAACATAGAATTGGTCTTCAAAACTTTAGAAAAGGAAATAATTACCACAATATCAAAATGGAAAAGTACAATTCTGTAGATACTTCTCAAACAAAGCATCAATATTGATTAAGACGGCCAATATTTCCTCCCATATTCACCAGTAGCATTTAAAGCATCTATGAATTCCAAACATACTTCTACATAGATGCCATACACACTATTGATGAAGATGGGAGGAAATATTGGTTTCCTTGACCAGTATCGATGTTCTGTTTAAGAAGTATCTACAAAATTAAAATTTTATGTTTTGATATTGTGGTAATTCTTTACCTTTCTAAATTACAGTGTCGACTAGTGCAACTGGCAAAGAAAACTCTAATGTTATTTTTATTAATGAATAATAACAAAAAATATCAATTTATTAATGAAAAATAAATGATTTTAGTAGTTATATCATTAGAAACATCACGTACCATATTATGAAAACATTTTTTTGATGATATTTTTTTTAGATGAAGTATTTTGTGTCTATGATTAATGAATGAATGAATGGATGTTATATGTTAATGAATAGTTGATATATGTCTCTTTATGTATATTACGTTGTTTCATATTATGTAAAAAAAAAAAAATATGATAAAATTTATTCAGATGAAATATTTTGTGGATTTACAAATGAATGAATGTTTGCTATTTAATTTTTAATGTATCTTAATGTCTTTCTTTCAACTATTTCCTATATAGTAGATAGATTGGGTACTCGGGAATTGAGAGTGGTGTGGGGGAGGGGCCATGAGAGCTTCCACCTTCACATGGTTGGCCCCATTTGGTAGAGAATAAATTAGGATTAGGATAATCTTGGAGGAAAAATCCTCAATCAAACATAGCAACAACAAAGTCAATGTTGACTTCACTGCTACTTTTTGGAGTGGAGGGAGGTTTTCTCCAAGATTAAATTACTCCAACAATTTATTCTCGAAACCAAGAGGATCTGATTCAAGTATTCGTGCATCAAGTATTTTAATTATTGTTTATTCATGCAATTAAATGTAATATTTGGTCAAATTTAATCTAAGTTTTCCTCATTGGTCTCCTTAATATGTGTAGGACAACTAGTTTCAATTCGGATGTTGAAGTGGAATAACTATCTGTTGACGATGTTGAACCCGCCAACATGTCAAGGGCATCTCCCTGGTAAGAAGTCCCAATTAGACCTCAAACCATTTGGTGTAGCAGTCCCAACAGTGGGTCGTATGGTAATGCCTAGACCGTGATTTCACACAGAGGCAAGCAAGATAACTCTGTTAGTATCAAGGGTGTGACTGTTGGAGTGAGTCAAGGAAGGTGCATGAGAGGTTTTAACACCAATGGGATGAGATGAGTGCACCCATTGGAAACCTATAACAGTGCTCGAATGGGAAGGGAAACAAAAATGAATATGCATCACAAGCTGGAAATAAAGTCAGCTCACAATCCAAAGTGATGGTTAAACCAATCAACACATTTTAGAAAGATTCATACATGCTCATACAGAACAGTGCATATATTTGTGCGTAAGAAATAAAATACATATGCCATTTAGAGTAAACAAGACGTCTAGAATACAATACAACATATGCATGAAACATGTTGTCTCTTATTATATAAAGAAGTGTAAGTTCCAACCATACAATACATCCATGTACACCTACTAGCCCCAATAGTGGAACATTACAGCCACATCTGCCTTCTCCTCCAAAGAGATGTACTAGCTCCGTGCAGTGGAGAAGCCAAGGTGTGTTACAATACTTTCCAAGCTCTCTCCAAGATAGTATGATCGAAATATTGGCTCACCAAAAGCCTATACAATGAGTTATGAGGGACTATTTATAGCAAAGGGTGGGGTGACCCTTAGCATTCCCCTTTGTGACAGTTCATCTACCCTCATGATTCTTCATCTACTCTATGGCTGTTACATCCAACTATCGATACTTGACTTACACTTGACATGACGTTACATTACAATGCACATGTACTCACGTGAGACAACATGGTTTGAGCAAGCCATGCAAGACATCACTGACACTCGGTCTGTTGTGATGATACCAACTCTTTGACATGCTTGTGATAGTGAGTTGATGCTAAGCTTGGTCGTCTGTGAGGGTGTGCATGCACCCCATCCTGACATCTTGTTGAAACAAACTCTTGCCTCTGTTGCATCCGGTGCATTAGTATGGCTCCTTCATCCAACTCATCTGCTAACATGTGCATGGTCTTCTTGGGTGCAGAAGAATCGGAAACACATTGATGCATAGTGTCAGTGTTGATCTTCAAGGGGGTGCTAGTAATCATGCGCATCAACTTAACGAAGTGCGTGTTCAGCTCTCGTTGGACTTGGTTCTTGTCTTCGGATTGGTGAGTGTGTTGAATGGATTGGATCACATGCGTGCACACAATAACATGGATGCTGCTGAATCCCTCGATCAACAACACTGCTCACCATGTCTGCTCCGTGCCAGTTTCTAGGATGGATCTTTAACTTGTAGAGGTGCATTTTCATCCATGAGTGCATGTTGCACTCGCTGCTGTTCTTGGTCGTGCTGCAACTCATTCACTTGTCTGTGCAACTTCATATTCTTCCTTGAGTTGCTACTTTAGCAAATGCAACTCCTTCTTTGTTCCATTCTTTGTCTTCGTGCGATCTTCATGTCTCGTCGTCACCTCATAGCCTGAGTCTCCAAAGTTGCTTTCATCGTCAGTGCATCTGCTTGAGCTTGCAACTTTGTTCTGCCCTTGTGTTGTCAACAACCTTCTACTTGCATTCGTTGCATTCATTTCATTCGGTATGCTGCCATCAGCTGTTGTTCATGATGCTGCTCATTGTGATGTTGTTGTTGTCATATCTTGATGTCCTTGTCTACGAATAAATTGATATCTTCATGAGTAGGAAATCTCATAGACATTTGATCGACTGCATCTCCAGGTGCTTTGAACAATGTCTTCAGCTCTGCTCTCTTGGAAACCATTGTACCTACACTGCTGACGGGCAAATGAACACTTGCAATACGTGGAGACATGGCAATTCTCATAGCAAGAAATCTATTAGTCGAAAACCAAAATGAACTAGAGAACTGACTTGCAACATACTTGTGTGACTGATCATGAAGGTTGCACAATTTCAATCGGGAGGACGGGAGACTGACTGCCAATAGTGTGCAAGGCATAGTCTGGGCTTCTGGGAGATTAGCTGACTGCTGGAACTACGTAATGCAAATTCTAGTCTAGCTGTTGACTGTTGGAATTGTGCAATGTGCAATCTCAGCTGGAAATGGCTATAGGCTTAGTGACTGCATTGCACAATTTTCTGGGCCAGCAGTCACTGTCCCTCAGAAATGCGAATAGAAGTCATGCAAGATAGTGCTTGGGTAGAAATGTGCATTTCTGGAGAGGAAGATAGAGCCTTCCTTCCTCAGATTGCGTAATGTTGTCTCAATGAAGGCAGAGCTCGAGCCAAGATTGCCTAGACTCGCTAACGAGAAACTGAATGCGGATGTGAGTGCGAATGCATGGTGATACTAAGTGTAAGTAGAAGTGAATGATCATGCATGCAAATGGTGAATGACAGATTTAGAAAACAGAACAACATGCATGTGGATGAGGCGAGTCACCAAATCAGCGACCATTCGTGAAAAACAGTTTCATGCATGCGACGACAGTGAGATAGCAACGAAAACTTAAACAGTATTAGTACAAGATAATATGTATCAAAACAACAACAAGCACTCATTGAAATCAAGTAGACAACATTCATATGAAGCGAAACACAAAAAGCGCTAGAAATGCAACACAAGACATGGGAAGCAGGCTTACCCCAAAACAGTTGAGCTGAATGTGCTGACAGCTCCTAGATGTGATGTGGGATGTCATAGTTGTAAGGTTGAGGTGAGGAATGAGCTCTGAAGCATCTGATTAATGAGTTTTGATAACATCGAGGTTATGACACACATGCCACAAATCTAGGGAAAGCGACACTTGGTGGGAGGTTTCTGAAATGATCCTTGCATGTAACCTCCAACTGCCAAAAATAGATCCCTAAAACAAGGGATGCCTTTGCATGTTGCCTTGGGAGAAGCATCCCATGCATGAAAGCCTGTTTTGCTTGGTCTCGGAGGGAACCGGTCAACTCAGCTACACATGCAAGAGGCTACTCAATTGTTGGGAGAACATGCACATTTCTGGCTGGGAACTGGGTTGGCTGCCTAAGAGATTTGTGCAATTTCTAGGTAGTGTAGTTGATTGCTACCCAGCTTTGCACAAATTCTGGGCTGAGTAGCACTACTAGTTAAAATTTCACAATTTTCACTGTGAGTGTTGACAAGCAGAATTGCGCAGTTATGGAGCCCAGCAGGCTGCCAGACAAGATTGCGCAATTTATGGAGGGAAGGTTGGTTTCCCGCTAGAAATACATAATTTGTTAGGGGAGATGCTCAGCTTACAACTGGATCAAGTCCAGGTGATTAGCCTGTGAGGGGAGTGCATCAACCTGTGATCGACAGGCTGCCTTTATGCAAGAAAAACATCAAAGCTTTTGTACTTGATGAAGCAAGACAAGGTGTTGTGAAAGGTTGGTAGGGAAGCTCCAAAACGAAGCTAAGGAAATATTTTTGAGGGTGGTTGTAGCCGCTACAACACTTGGTGACACACTGGTAGAACTCCAACTCTCTGAATGGACCTTGTTCATGAAAAGCAAGTCTAACACCTCCTGAAGTATTGTTTAGTTCTCATATCATCTTGGTTTCACACTAGCTTGATTGTAACATGTAGCATCTTCCAAACTCTTGGTCAATTGACACACATTCCAACCCAAGGAAACACAGTTATTTCGATTGGGGTTGAGGGGTATATTAGTGCACAAGTAGTATAGTTATCCGAGTCTTAGTTTCATATCTAGTGTTGCTCTGCTACCAGCAAGCCTGGACAGTACCCTGGCGGAGTCACATAGGAACACAAGCATGGCTCCGCTTCCAGGGAGCCTGGTCATTACCCGGGCAAAGTTACTTGCATCACCTCCATGCATAGGAAGCCTTTCTCTTATTTTGCCTTATTCATTTTTCATCTTGAATTTGTTGACATTTTCATTTTTTCAACTATGCATAGCACTTATTCATTTCAGAGGCGGAAGAGGGATCCTGACTTATTGAGAGCAAAAAAGGTTGTTCCAGCAGAGAAGCATTTTATTATATCTCTAACGTGATTGTTAAGGTTTTCCCCCTCACCTTACTCTACTTGATTGAGCTGACAAGGGTTAGCCTAAAAACAACCGACTAGAGAAGGTGACACTAGTTAGCACGCAAGCGTTGTGTTTTCACCAAGGTTCACTTCGAACAGTACATATTTTCCTTCGACGTATCATTGACTAAAAGTAACAAGCTCTTCATATAGAGGTAAGATGATAGATAACCAAGTAGTTATAGGTGTACAAGCCCTCTTGTACTTCACCAAGCTCATTTCAAGAGTCATACATGGTTTCATGCGAAACTAACCTACGAACGAAACAAGCAAACTATATGAATGAAACAAGAGAAATAACAAACAACAAAGCAAAGAAATAGTAGAAGCAAAAGCAAAAGCAAAGCAAGTAAGCAAACAAGCAAGCAGACAAACAAACAAATAAAGTGAGTAAGCAAACAAGCATGCAAGAAAACTGGCGTCAAGTAATATTTCCAATACAGCCACTAGCGCATTGGTTGACCCATGTTAGTGAAGGCTTGGTCCGCAAGCAACCCAGTTGTGCGAACCAGCAAGCAAGAAATATATAACAATAAAGACAACCACACTTCACATTTCAAAGTGCCCACAGGACATAGGTGAGTGCAATTGCATGACGAGCAGTCTGTGGACTTATCATAGTGTTGTGTGACACTGCGTGCAACTTTGGATCATATGCACACTCTTGACTGTGACATGCAAGCAAACAAAAGAAACAAAGATAACTTGTGTCACGAATGAGTGCTTGCAATGTAATATTCCTCCAATACATGAGCGATGGGATCGTGCAATTCGAGTGGAGGATGTGTGATATGTGTGTGAGATGGATCTTCAATGCATACAGATGAGTGATGAGGAGCCATGGGTGACTGAACAGTTTCATGATCAGAAGTGAGACGAACCTCAAGAGGCGAGGACCTGACAATACCATCAGCTCGGACTGAAGTGCCTCGATGGTCTTGGCTGTTTCAACTTCATCATCAGATAGATCATCATAAACCAATGGCTTCGAAAGATCAACTGCGATAGAGTAATGATCATGATCAAATATGGAAATAAATGGATCATGACTGCCATGATCATAAAAATCAATGAATTCATCGGTATCCTTATGATCAGATGAATCAAACAGAGGGGTAGATGAAAAGCGGAAAAATTGATCCTCTGTGTTTCTGGAAAAGGCAGATGAAATATCAAGTGGATTTTCAATAAATAACTTATCCTCTCCATTATCGAATGATGGACCAACATCCAACGAGTCTTGCGAGTGATCAACAATGGGTGCATACGTGGATGAAGACACATATGCGAAATCATGGACGGCAGGTTCACCAAGATGTTAGGAAAGAATGGAGAGGGATTGGATGGAAGGGAGTCATCCTTCGACAAGTGTTGATGCTCAAGCTCCCACTCATACTCTTCATGAATGACAGAACATGTTTGTTGTGCAACACCAACTCTGTCAGTGGGTTGTTCCTCTTTCACAAAAAGTGAAGAGTTGGGAATCGATGAACACAAGACAATATCATCCGGAGGAACACCCGAGTGCGAAGACGGAGGTTGTAGAACATAATGCATATGAGAACTTGAAGGACTCACAACCAAATATGTGTGAAAATTGAGTGAAGTGATGTTGGGAGGATGTGAAAGCTGAACAAGTGTGTGAGCATGATCCTCAACATCACTCAACAGTGGCAAAGCTGTTGAATGAGGGGAAGGCGGACAGTCAGTCGAGACAGTGACCACATCCACATGAGATTGCGTAGCTCCCTCATTGAAGAATGTTGAGCGAGGCTTGATCTCAAGCTTCTTCTTAGGATAGGAATATTTCTTAAGGAAATACTCAAACCGGTCCCAAGGATAGGAAAATTTCATCTAGCTCCTCAGAGCTTGAAACTGCAAGTCATAGAAGCGCTGCCAAAAACCCATAACTGATTCATGTGGAGCCTTCCATTGCTGTAACATTTTTCAGTCAATATGGGCTGGATCAACATGATAGAAAGTGCCTTTAGTGAGATCATAGAAGTGCTCAAGTGAGTGCATGCTTTCAGCTAGTAGGTTGAGTAGCTTTCGACGTGGAGATTCATGAAGTGTGTGTGCAAGCAGCAAGCTGGCTTGTTCGTCAAAACACCCATCTTCCTCATGAAGCATGGAAAGAAAGCCATGCAAGTACTCAATCCAGGCCACTTCGCCTTCACCATCATACTTGTAAGTGGACAAGAGATCGAAGGATTCCCCCGTGATGGTGACATATTCATGATTCGAAAAAAATCAGGAAAAAGAAGAGGGAAAGAATCCATGAAACGTAAGCAAAGGTTCAAAACTAGATGAGAGGATACAACTTGTCATCGGGCCCTCCTTCTAGCACCAGAAATGTTGACGATGTTGGACCCGCCAACATGTCAAGGGGGTTTCCCCAGTAAGAAGCCCCAATTATACCTCAGACTATTTGGTGTGGGAGTCCCTGCAGTGGGTCGTATGATAATGCCTTGACCGCGATTTCGCACAAAGGAAAGCAAGATAACTCTGTTAGTAGCAAGGGTGTGACTGTTGTAGTGAGTCAAGGAAGGTGCATGAGAGGTTCTAACACTGATGGGTTGAGATGAGTGTGCCCCTTAGCAACCTGTAACAGTACTCGGATGGGAATGGAACACACGAGCGAAGATGCATCACAAGCTAGAAAGAAAGTCAATTGGAAATCCAAAGTGATGGTTAAACCAATAAACACATTTCAGAAAGATTCATACATTCTCATATGGAATAGTCCATACATGCGTGCGTAAGAAAGAAAATACATATGCCATTTAGAGTAAACAAGATAGCTGGAATACAATACAACATATGCATGAAATGTGTTGGCTCTTATTATATAAATAAGTGTAAGTTCCAATCATAAAATACATCCATGTACACCTGCTAGCCCCAACAGTGGAACATTACATCCACATCCGCCTGCTCCTCCAAAGAGATGTACTAGCTTCGTGCAATGGAGAAGCCAAGGCGCATTACAATACTGTCCAATGTCTCTCCAAGATAGTCTTATCAGAAGCTTGGCTGACCAAAAGCCTATACAATATGTTATGAGGGACTATTTATAGCAAAGGTTGGGGTGACCCTTAACATTCCCCTTTGTGACAGTTCATCTACCCTCATGACTCTTCATCTACTCTATGATTGTTACATCCAACTATCGACACTTGACTTACACTTGACATGACGTTACATTACAGTGCACATGTACTCATGTGAGACAACATGGCTTGAGCAATGCATGCAAGACATCACTGACACTCTTTCTATTGTGATGAGACCAACTCTTTGACATGCTTGTGATAGCGAATGTGGTGAGTTGATGCCAAGCTTGGTCTTCTATGATGGTGTGCATGCACCCCACGATGACATGTTGTTGAAGAAAACTCTTGCCTCCGTTACATCCGGTGCATTGGTATGGCTCCTTCATCCAACTCATCTGCTAACATGTGCATGGTCTTCTTGGGTGCAGCTAAACCAGAAACAACGAATGCATAGTTTCAGTGTTGATCTTCAAGTGTGTGATGGTGGTCATGCACATCAACTCGTTGAAGTACATGTTCAGCTCCAGCTGGACTTTCTTCTTGTCTTTGCCTTGGTGAGTATGCTAAATGGGTTGGATCACATGCATGTGCACAATGACATGCATGCTACTGAATCCCTTGCATGCGATCAACAACACTGCTCACCATATCTAATCCGTGCCAGCTGTTGGGATGGATCTTTAACTTGTACGGGTGTAGTTTCATCCGTGAGTGCATGTTGCACTCGCTATTTTTCCTGTTCCTACTGCAACTCATTCGCTTGTCTGTGTAACTTCTTGTTCTTCCTTGAGTTGTTGCTTCAACACATGAAATTTGGGTGATCTTCAAGTCGCTCTATCACCTCATAGCTTGAGTCTCCAAAGTTTCTTTCATCATCAGTGGATCTGCTTGAGCTTGAAACTTTGTTCCACCTCTGTGTTGTCAACAACCTTCATCTTGCATTTGTTGCATTCATTTCATTCGATATGATGTCTTCAACTGTTGTTCATGATGTTGCTCACTGTGATGTTTTTTTTGTCAAATCTTGATGTCCTCATCTACGAACAACTTGATATCTTCATGAGTAGGCAAGCTCATAGACATTTGATCAACTGCATCTTCAAGTGTGCTATGAATGGTGTCTTCGACTCTGCTCTCTTGGAAACCATTGTACCTGCACTTTTGAGAGACAGATGAACACTTGCAATACCTAGAGACATGGAAACACTCATGGCAAGAAATTTGTCAGTCGAAAACCAAAATGAACTGGAGAATTGACTTGCAACATACCTGTGTGACTGATCATGAAGGTTGCGCAATTTTGGTCGGGAGGTCGAGAGTCTGACTGCCAAGACTACGTAAGGCATAGTCTAGGATGCTGGGAGACTGAATGACTGCTAGAATTGTGCAATGCATAGTCTATTCTAGTTGCTGACTACTGAACTGCACAATGCGCAATCTCAGCTAGAAATGGTTGCAGGGTCAGTGACTGCATTGCATGATTTTTTGGGCCAGCAATCACTGTCCCTCAAAATGTGAAAATCAGTCTTGTAGGACAGTGCCTAGGTAGAAATGCACATTTCTACAGAGGAAGATAGAGCCTTCCTTCCCCAGATTATGCAATGTTGTCTTAGTTAAGGCAGAGTCCACGCTAAGGTTGCCCAGACTTACCGACGAGAAACTGAACACAAATGTGAGTGTGAATGCATGGTGATACTGAGTGTAAGAATTAGTGAATGATCATGCATGCAAATGGCGAATGACAGATTCAAAAAACAGAACAACATGCATGTGGGTGAGGTGAGTAGTTGAATCGATGGTCATTCATGAAAAATAGTTTCATGCATGCGACGGTAGTGAGATAGCAACGAAAACTGAAACGGTGCCAATACAAGCTAATATGAATCAAAACGATAGCAAGTGCTCACTTAAATCAAGCAGACAACATTCATACGAAGCGAAACACAAAAGGCACCACAAATACAACACAAGACATGGGAAGCGGACTTACCCCAAAACAGCTGAGCTGAATGTGCCGACAGTTCCTAGATGTGATGTGGGATGTCATATCTGTAACGTTGATGTGAGGAATGAGCTTTGCAGCATCCGGTTGATGATTTTTGATAACATCGAGGTTGTGACGCGCATACCACAAATTTAGGGAAAATGACACTTGGTGGGAGGTTTCTAAAATGATCCATGCATGTAACCTCCAACTACAAAAAATAGATCCCTGAAACAAGGGATGCCTTTGCATGCTACCTTGGGAGAAGCAGCCCATGCATGCAAGTATATTTTACTCTGTCCCGGAGGGAATCGATCAACTCAGCTGCACATGCAAGAGGTTGCTCAACTACTGGGAGAAAATGCACATTTATGGCTTGGAGTTGGGTTGGCTGCCTAGGAGATTTGCGTAATTTCTAGGTAGTGGAGCTAACTGCTGCCCAGATTTGCACAAATTTTGGGTTGAGTAGCCCTGCTGGGGAAAATTATGCAATTTTCACTGATTGTCAACTGGCATAATTGCGCAATTCTGCAGCCCAGCAGGCTGCAAGATAGGATTGCATAATTTCTAGAGGGAAGGTTGGTTTCACTCCATAAATGCGCAATTTCTTGGGGTAGCTGCTCAACCTACAGCTAGATCAAGTCTAGGTGATCAAACTATGAGGGGAGTGCATCAAGTTGTGATCAACAAGCTGCCTTTGTGCAAGCAAAACTTTGAAGCTTTTGTACTTGACGAAGCAAGACAAGGTGTTGTGAAAGGTTGGTAGGGAGGCTCCAAAATGAAGCTAAGGCAAAATTTTGGAGGGTGGTTGTAGCCACTACAACACTATCTGAAGCACATAGCTCAAAATGGTAAGGGTTAAGATGAGACAACAAAATTTGTTTGATGTTTGTCTTGTATGTCTTGGTCAAGTGGGAGTTACATAAATTTTTCAAGAAATAACAAAATTTTCCAACAAAAAAATTGATGTATTATTTTCCTTTCTTAGACAATTTTGTTTTTATTTGAGTGAAATCCCATAAACTATCATTTTTCATGTAGGGTAGTAGGAGAAAATTTACTTTATTAATTGGGCATAAGGCACTGGTATGATTTTTATTCTATTTTATTAATTATTTATCACATCTAACTTCTCCTCCTTCCTTTGTTTTGCAGGTACTTTCATTCACATATCTAGATTTGAAAGATTAACTATGGTTGGAGTCATATACGCAAAAAAAACTCATCGAAGTATTGCTCAACTTTATCCCACCAAGTGCTTGGCTACCAAGTGTGTGATTTAGTTTTGTGTTGCATTTTATTTCAAGAAATTTTTTATTTGTACATTGTAGATCTTCCAATACCATTATAGATGTTGAGAAAAACTAGGGAAAACAAAGTTAAGGTTTATTTTATAATGTTTTTACTTGTTATATTGAAAATTATTGTGATATAATGTTAGTTCAGAATCATCATTATTATTTTATTTTCATCATCAACACAATGCCAATAAAGAATATCACATTGCAAACAAGAACACCATAAATAGGCTCCAGGCCAAGGAAAAAACCTTCCATAGGGGAAAAACCCAAAAAAATCTCTTCTTCTAGAAATTCAAGGAAGACTTCCAAGATATTTGATCAAGACAACTCACCATGCGATAGGCCAGCCACCCAAACAACAATGCTTCTCTCTGTAACTCGATTTGTTGCTCTTCTCTAGCTAGAAATATAAACAGAGATAGATTTCTTCCTGTACATGTGAGCTTTCCAAATAAAGAACTGATGCACAAGCCAAATAAATTAAAAAATTTTATTTCCTTGCTATCCCTCACCTCTTTCTCACTCTAATTTTCCTTAGACTTCTTGAAGAGACCGAATTACTTTTGTGACTCAAATGAGGTCCAATACCTCTCCTTTGTTGAGAAATATAGGGCATTATGTGAGTTATATTCTTCAATTTGATTTCTCTTATCTTGACATTTACTTGTGAAATTATATATTGATTATGTTATTGTTCATTTCATTAAATAAATGCCAACATGAATATCACAATGACAAGAACACAAGATGGAAGCACACAACCAGGGAAAAACCCCTATGAAGGATAAAACCTAGTCAACTCATTCTATAGTAGATTAAATCAGGTTTAGACACACTTGACCCTTTCACTAAAGAAATAGGCTTACTCCAACCACTAGACCAGTTCCTCTTGCAATTGTCTCTACAATCATGGTTCTTGGATCCTTCTATTTCAACTTCAAACAATTTACCCTCCTTCTATAATAGTCTCAACCCTCCTTCTACAATATACACAACCCTTTTTGTAATCATTTCTACAACAAGGAACTTTGGCCTCCCTATAATTGTCTCTATAATTCACATTTTTGGCTTCCTCTCCATAATATTCTTATAACATTCTCTGGTTCCTCTCAATTTCTTGGTCCTATAATAGTTTCTCTTAATTCTTGAATGAAATCTTCACTTCTCTCCTTCAAATGGTGAAATAGTAAGCTATTTATACTTATTGGTCACTGTGCATTTGAGTTGACATGAACAAACTGACTTGAACCCAACTTGTAGACATGTAATGAAGGCCAAATTGATTATATTTTGTTTGAAGGTAAGATTTGAAGGATGAATGGTAATCCTTTTGGGAGAGGAAACTGATTTGGTGGAGGAGATATGTAGACACAAAAAAAAAAATTCCTTTCTTAACCTTAAGGAGCCCAAGAAGGGTCTCTTACGAAAATGACCTTGACTTTGACTCAAAAATAATTTGGCTTCACAATGCCAAAAAAAATGTATTTGCATTAAAGCATTTAAGCGATTAGATTTTAGAGTCCTACCCCTTTCTCATTCAGTATTGTCTTTTCTATAATGGTTATGCAGTCAAAGGAACATTTCATGTTAATATAAGATTTCCATGTAAAATGATCCATTTTCAAGATTCGATGATAAAATTTGAAAAATATGAAAAATTATGTTCGTTGCCCAAGTATCAACTTAGAAATTTGTTGAACGAGTTATAAGTTGAGCACAACATCCCTTTCAAGACTTTTGATCGATTTTCTTACTTATGGAGAGATTCAAAAAGATTTCTTTATTAAGCTTCTAATCAATCCTATAGAAAAAATTTTGAATGAACTTAATGATGAAACAAAATCTTGGAAAGTTGTAAAGAAATATATAGATTTAGATGATGACCACATATGTCTTAGAATATTATCATGTGGAATTTCTTTGCATGAATGAATGCTTATTGGATTGGCTGAAACCACCTTTAGATTACCATGAATGAAATGTGAAGCAACGATCTCAAAATAGGTATATGGAATAAGCACATTCTCCTATGGGCGATGTAAGGGAAAATTTATAGATATCTGTATACAGAGAGCCTATTAGAGTTTACACATAACCAAACTGTTAGTTAGTCCCTTAATGTCAATATGAAAGAGACGGGAAAAGTGTATAAGTCCAGAATCAATCCAAAAGAAGATGTGTTCCAACTTATCCAAGGTATGGCAAACCAGTAGTTGAATGAACCCATGATGGGATAACAGCTCATGTTTACCCCCTTTTTTCCTTGTAAATCATTCCATTTATGGATTTTAGGAGGAATTATGACACGTTTATGGTCTCTACAAGTTATAAGTGTGGTTGGTGTCTAGTTGGTATAGGATTCTGAATTGATAAACATAAACTATACTTATCCTTCCTTCATAGGAGATGTATTTTAAAAATATGATATGATACCGCATCCTAGATACCTTAATAATAATGCCTTTAGTCCCAAATATTTCAAGGCCCTTAAAAACATTCATATATCTAGTTACACTCTCCCATGTCTAGGAAAGGCCTATTTAGTGAGACTCTCTCAAGGGTGAAAGGAAGAATCAGAGAGATATGGCCCATTAATTCTTGTAAAATATCACCATAAAAATTTTCTCTTGCATCTCAAATGAACCTATTTTTTCTATAAGGCAAGGGAAGAGGAGAACTAAGAGATCATAGGAGAGTATACAATATGATCAAGGTATAATATCTTTTTGTACCATTGTTATTATATGAATGGAAAAATTATTTCCTTTTCCATTTCATATTTGTATATATGATATTATGGTTTACTTGTTCTAATAGTTCATAGTGAAATCTAACTTCCCTTCTATGGAGATAAATTTTATCCTTATTTGTCTATGCACGTGTGTAGAGGTTTGGATCAAGGATTTGGAGTGAGATCTATGGGTTGTAGTAGGGATTCTAGTTGTTATGAGAGGTTTTCAATTTATGCTACTCTATGAAGGTTATAAGGTGTTGCAATTTACATACTTTCATCCATTGATTGCAATACTTATTCTTACATTGTGAGTAGGAAATTAGTTTTTATCTTTCACCCATCGCCCAATAGATCCTGAGGTAGGATCGATTTGGCGTTAGATCCTTTGATTTTGTGTGAATTCAAATCAAAATCCTTCACTCCTAGAAAATATCAAATCCAGTCCCTTAAATATCTCTGACTATCCCTAAAATTACTAAACTCCTCCAACTATATGTTTTCTTATTACATTCATTACATTACCTGATATATGAAAGAAACAAGCTCATTCCTTTGTAGATCAATCTAGAAAACTCTAGGTCCTATTACACAAGGAAATAAAATTTAAATAATTCTCTTGCATCACCTCTTAACAGCACATTGATATATGAACTTATTTTTATACATTCATTGAAAATTCAATGCATCATTTCCTTATAGTAAGGGAACCAAATCCCAAATTTTATAATCCACTAAAGATTTGTACTTTTTATCCATAACATTTTCACATCCAAGTTAATCATGTGCATCTACATATGTATGAGTATCACATTCCTCTACTCCACATGCCACTAAATAAACACTACCACATTGTTTCATTTGTCTACTCTTCCTTAAGTTATGTAATTACTTGCATGAACATCACTATTTTCAATTGTATTTGTCACTCTTTGGAAATGGTCAGAATCCCTTGTAGAGGGATCACCTATATCTTTGAGGGTCCATAGTCAAATATTTAAGAGATTCATTTCTTCTAGTCAGCTATGTTGTTGAAGGTAAATTGTAAGACAATTCTATTAGGATGTTTGATTATCAATCTGACAAGATGATTGACATGTTGATCAATGTTGTGAAATATTTATTCAAATCCATTTTTTTTATAAATTTCAAATGGACCACTACGTAACCATATAGAAGGGGAGTTTAATAGAGATGCACCGAAATCCCTATAATAAAATACAACATTCTTCATACACATAAATTACAAATTGAATGGATTAGGCAACCTATAGGATTTTGAATCATTGGAAGATCCTACTGTGGGGTCGTTAATATGCCATGATTATTATCACTTGTGAACGTTTATTCCACCCATTTCTACCATTCTTCATCATGTTATTTATTATAATTTATTATATAAATCCATTTTATGATGATTTATGCTCTGACATTATTTATTCTCCTTTATTTCTAATAAATTGATTATTATGCATTATTTTACCAGTGATAGTTCTAATAAGTTGGTTGTAACCTTATTTACCATTTTTAGCCTCCAAAGTAACTTCCAGATTGAAGATTTGATTTTTAAATCAGCCAACTCAGAAATTCGCTGGTTCACGGAGTGACAGTTTTGCGGTTAAGATTATGAGCAAATGAAGACGAATTTGGAAAATCCGGAACATGGGTTTTGTCCAGAACGGGCCCAATTATCTTCATGAAGAATAGTTTGCCCAAATTCGGCCTGTACAGAGAGAAACACAGGGTTCTTCGAGCAAGATTTTCTGAGATTTGATGTTGCAGCCGCCCTCCAAATCTTAGCTGCAAAGCCAAATACGCCTTGTTCTTGTTGATCAAATGGTTAGAATCAATCCAATTTTGTAAAACAAATCATGATTGTAATTATCTATGCTCTGATCTTTCTCTATTTAATGAAACCAAAGATTAGAGGACGGGGGGATGGAGAACGACTGTTTTTATAATTCTAAGTTTCAGAACCAACTTTGATCATGGAGTCTTGTTGAGATCTGATCTTGTATACTTTTGTTAATGCAATTAATATAAAGGATTTGGTGTTCAATTCGTCCCTGCATCTGAAGTAAGTTACGGCGGTGCCATTGGAAGCTACGGGCCCGGCTCCAACGGACACTTGCCGTTGTATTGTTATAAGGTAAATTGTGTTTGGTTTGCTTATTTCTATTGTTTCAGCAATCTGATATATCTTTCATATGATAGACTATGCTTTATACTTAATATCTGAATCTGAATAAGTTCTTTAACTCATGTCTCTGTATTACGCACAGTGAATCTATTCGAAATTACATCTATTTCCATAACAGGATATTGGTATGAATGTTATCATCATTAGATTCATGTGAAATAGTATTTGTAAGACTTGAAAGCAATATTACTTCGTTCAGAAACATATTCATTTCATCCTTTAGTCTCAGATTGCTGTAGTAGTAGAGAATGTGTACATACGGTTGAGGATTGCTGTTTCATTAGTGTGTTGAATGTATATATGATTGACGTTCCTGATTTATAAAAAACTGTTGTTCCATAATTCATTTGTAAATATCTTCTTGTAAAGTAAAGATCATTGGAATTGCTTTTGCCGATTGTTATTTTATTGCCGAATGTGAGTAAGTTGGTTTTGACTCGCGAGATTTAGTTCTTTTGATCGTTGTTTCATTTATTGCTGTTCTATCTCCTTTTACTTTCTGCTGTCCATTTACTTGCATTTATTGCTTTGGTGTGGGAGGAGGATCAAGGCTGTCGTGAGACACAGCAGACGCTATTATGCTCCCAGATCCATGATCCATACTCTATTCCTTTTGCATCAATTTCTAGAGGAATGAGTTATTGCTACTATAACCCTCGATTGTGGTTGTTTTGATGAATGATTAGTTTAAGAACATTTTAGTTTCTGTTTGTTCCAATAGATTTCTTTTTCAAGCATTTCTTACTTGTGGTTTTAAGCACTATACTGCAAAACATTACTCTTGAGTAAATAGCCGCCTCAGACAGAGTACACTCTTGAAATAAAAAGTCGTCCCTGGGTTGACAATTAATGTGAGGTAATTAGGTGTTAAAAAGACCATTTTTATCGCTCCACACCTACTATATTATAAGAATGACTTCTTATATCTAGTTTATTTCTCTTATCATTTATAATAAGATCCTAAACTATAAATCAAAAATCTTTGAGATGTTTCTCCAAGGGTTTCCTTTGATGCATTTCTCAAGTGGGATCATATCCCATACAAACTTGGTTAAAATCATGTTTAATGGCAGTTCGATTAGTAGATAGCCTGTATTTAAAATCAAATTGGCGTAACTCTGGCATGAAGAAAACATTATGTTATTCCAATTAGAATCTAATTTTCTATTTCAAAAACACCAATATGATGAGGTGTGTAAAGTGAATATATTTCCCAAGTAACACCATTTTTATACAATTATTTCTCAAATACCATGCTCATTATTAGATCATAGACATTTAATATATTGGTCACTTTACTTTTCAACTAATGCCTTAGGCTCCTTAAAATTTTCAAAGCAGTGATATTTATTTTTTAATAATTATTTCCAAATATACCTAGAAAAAATCATTAGTAAAGTTCAAAACATATGTTGTGTATGTTAATAATCATTTTCTCACTATATAAACTCAGTACAGATGAGCTCTAGTTGGGTCTTTTCTCTCCAAACTTTTCTATTATCAAATGTATCCTATTGATTCTTGCCAACAACACACCTTTTACATAAACCAACAACAATTTCTCCACTAGTAAGTGCATTAACCATATAAGCTTCACCATTAATTTCATACCTTAGAAATTTAGATGTCTAGGTTGCTCATGAGAAATTCATCTTGGGTCATCGATGAGTGTAGTCAACCATAGATCTTTCTTCTTCAAAATAGTTTTCGAAATAGAATTGTATATTATATATTTTTTTAAACGCATATCTCTGTCAAATATTTGATGATAGAGGCAGGATGCCGAATATTTGATGACTATCATTCGAAGTACCTATTGGATATTCGACGACAAAAAGAGCAGACGGAAGTTTCAATACCTTAATACTCCCCTCAAATAGAACTCCCATCCATCACATATATGACGCTTCACTGTCCTCTTTAAAGTGTCAAAGAAATAACACTTTTGTCGCACAATTTACTTATGTCGTCAATTACGGAATGCCTTAATGTCATTTTGTTCCATCAGACAAAACAACCTATGTGTTGAATATATTATGCTTGACCATCAATCTGAAAGCATCGGAGCGACAAAAGTTATGTCGCAAAAATTTACTTATGTCGTCAATTACATGACGCCTCCACGTCGATTTGTTTCATTGTACAAATTGACCTATTTTTCAAATATATGACTAGGGATTGGTGTGTGACTTGCCGGATATTCGACATTCCATCCATTAGATATCCTATGATTTTTAGCATCACAAAATTGACTTATAAACATTAGTTTTCTAAGGACCATTTCGGGTTGTTTTATGTGTCGGATAATCAACATTTGTAGTTGCATATCCGACGATAACTAAATTGTCAACTATTTGACAGAATTCCAACAATGATTTGATAAGCACCAATGTGTTGGATAGTTGACACAAATAAGTTGCATATGTGACTAATGGTCATCAAATTTTGGACCCATTTTTACTAGTAAGAGGTAAATCGGATCTCTCGCAGGTGCATAACATTAGAAAAATCATTGTTAGTCATATATGTGTGTATGTGTGTGTGTGTGTAGCCTTGGGGTCAGGCTCCATGGTTGAGCCAATAGGAAGTGATCCCTTTAGGTATATCTACTTTGTACAAATACTTTGTGGATCTAGAGGTCACCAATCTTGTTGGTGTTCTAACAGCTTCTCAAAATTACAATTGGGATGTTTTCCCATATTCATATTTCATATAATAAGGACGAGCTTTGTTAAAACTTTAGAATATTTCTTGTGGTTAGTGTCAAACGACAGATTTCATGTTAAATTGTATGAAATACATTTGACAAAACTTGCCTTGATAATTAGCGAAAATTCATTTTTCTATATCATGTTTTTAAAGTGTTTGATAAATGTTTCAGTGAAAATTTTTGAAGATTACTACAAAATCTATATTGGGACATTATAGTGGTATCAGAGTTGTTTTTCCTACCATCCTAAAGGGTTTTATTTAATAAACTTTCTAGCATGGTGGTGCCAAAATATTTGCAAGGATAAGTTGACTCATTGGGACCAAATTATTTGAATGCAAGTTATTTTTGAATGTAAAATTTATGTGGTAATAGATGATTAAATTTCTAAAGGCCAAAATTTTCAGTGGGGTCAAGGGTTTAAATTCATGAAAACTGTATTTAATTTTAGAGGTCAAGTGATATCAGAAACCCTAGCACAAAATTTTCCTAGGACCAAACAACCCTATCTAGGGTTGAGGTTTTGCTGGCGAGAAATTGAATTCTTATACTAAACCTGGAGGTTTATTGGGAATCTTGGAGTCTTAGACCTAGGAAATATTGTGATCAATGAATTCATAAGCGGGGGAAAGAATTCACAATATCTATCAAGGTTGAGAGTATAACCTATGCACTAGACCTTGATACCATATCAAGATTGCCGTCTGAGGAGCATAAATAATTGGGTAGTGATGGTTTAGTTGTTGGAATGTGTTAAGGAAGGCTAATTTGAGCCTCTGTCATTTCCTATTTTCAAATAAATTATTTGAAATGTGATATGATGATATTTTAAATCCCGCTTAACTGTTGATAGCCACTCTATAAGGTTCAGAGACCAACATCACAATGTCGAACTACCTATTTGCAAGCAGTAGGTAGCTAATTTGAGAAATGTAGATCATCCTAAAGTTTTTCGATCAACGAAAAGGCACACACTCTTTGATTACCCTATAAAATTTGTGCATCAACCAACTTCTCCTTATCCCTTGAACTGCCAATATTAATTCTAGTTAAACAAACCACTTGTAGAGAAAGGGTTTTGCACGGTATCCAGATAGCCTCACAATATCAAACTATGTGAAGCAGTTCTCATCGAAATCACAAGCCAAAATTAATCCATTCCATATGAGTTTTCATTTTAGGGGATTTTTGTCAAATGCGACATCAAGGATCATATTTGCATTACAATTGTCAAAATATGTTTGCGTAGTAATGGGAGGTGTGAATGCTTTAAAAAGTAGCAATGTTGTCATTATCTATCCTCTCTTCAAATCGCTCTGCAACATTACTAGAACCATTGTTAATAGGGCTCAAGGGATCCAAAGATGGAAGGATTTAGCAAATGTCTTCATTCTGATTTGGGCTCATTTTATTTTCTTATGAAGAGTGGTTGGCCAATCAAACAAATAGAACACAATGCATATTTCATTGTTGGTATCATCACTATAAATAGCCCCTTCAATTGCATTCAGGACAAGAACATACCTTCACTTTAGAATATGAGTTTTTAAAGGAAGGTCCTAGCACAATGCCACATTTATTATAGTCATATTTGACTTTCTACAATTGAGGGAAAACTATATACCTCCTAGTTACCACCCCTCCAATTTGAATCATACTATTTAAATGCACCTTCCTTATATTATGTATATGATCATAAACTAGTAGATTTAGATTTTATCATGAATTTTTTTATAATTGGGATGTAGATTCAACACAACATCTAAATCTACTTATTTCATCACTTTAAGCATGGATTAGGGAGCATCAGCTAGCCACATGGAAATATATGGATGTGTAAAAATGAACTACTACACTTGTTAGTAGTAAAAGTTTGAAGCTAGTGGAATTCCTAAAGCAGAAGACAAACATAGGAAGCAACACAATTTATTTTGGCATTATCTAAGGAAATTATTATGCATTTTTCTTCACATTCAAATCAATCAGACCAATATTTTCTAGGAAATTCGCAAAATTGGAACCTTAAATGGCGATTAAGGTAAATTCTACACCAAAGTGGTCTATCTAGTGTTTTTTTCTTAAGAAGGTGGGGGAAACAAAGGAGGTTGTGGGGTCTTCTAGTTCCTCCACAAAATCTGATAATGGTATCAATGGAGAATAATCAATTTAAAAAAATCTACAGAAGAAATAGTGGCACAATGACAAAGATAAGAAATATGTCTTTAAGCAGTGAGAGGGATATGCATATGGAAGTAGGTTTTCTATTGAAGTTATGGATCTTAAAACTAGTCGGTAGAAAGAATCAAGAAAGAAGAAGATTGGCCACGATAGAGGGTGTGGTATTATAAACAAAGGACGTGGCTTGAAGGTGAATGAGCAAAGAAGAGAATCAATTTCTCCTTCTAGAGGGGCATTACTAAATGGGCATAGTGAGATCCCTTCACATAGGGTGGAAATATTTGGATAAGTACAATGGTATGTAGGTTAGTTCTTTAGCACTAATGTTTCTAGGGAGAAAATAGCAATTCAAAATAAGAAACCCTTCTCAAAGGGAGTCTGTGTTGTTCTCCAGACTAAGCAACTAAGGAATCTTCAAAAATAACAAAAAGTGGGGAAGTGGCTCTTTGTACTCGGGTCATATTTGAATTTTATGAAATCTGAGGATGTGATTACTAATTTGGAGAAGTTAGACACAATTTTTCCAAAGATACACCAATCATATTGGAATATTTTAAGTTGGGCCTTGAACCCATTAATCCAACATATATTTTTGGAACACCCTTGTAAAGAGGTAAGACTTGCAATTACTTCTTTCCTCAATGAGCTCATAAGGTTAACTGCTCATGTTCCCCCCTACAATGATGATATTCTAAAAAAAATTCTATAAGTAATTGTAGATAGATTTCACGGATTACATGATATCAAAGGTCCAACCATTGGTAAGCAGCTCAAGATTTTGGAAGTCATGGAAAAAATGAAATCATGCACCATCATTCTTGATCTAGAGTGTGTTGATTTGATCCTTTAGATGTTCCAAAGCTTCTTCACCAAAATCAGAGAACATCATCTAGACATTGTTAAAACAAGCATGAAAAATATTATGTCCTTAATTTTAGGAGAAGATGATGGCATTTGTAGGTGGATGTGATCAAATTTGTTGGCTATTTGAGGAAGGAGGAGGTTGTTTCACCTATTGCTCATGAGTTCTCAACAAGATTGGTTAAATATAATATAATGAGGTTCAAATATACTTAACTAAAAAATAAATAACTTCAATGGGTTTACAAGTCACAAGATGCTCCAACAAGAGTAAGAAAAAAATAAGAAAGAAGTAAGCTTGTTCACCATATCAAGAAATTTGGACACCTATTCATTATTGTTGAGTTAGTGAGGAACTGTTGCATCCAAGTGATAATGAGGACTGTGAAATCCCTTGGTTAACATTTTCTCTCTTGTAAATAATTGTAATTATTTTAAAATGGTTGAGAAAAGGACACAGATTCCACTGCTTGAGCTAAGAGGTGGCTTGAGGAAATGGTTATTTTGAAATACCAATATTGGTTGGCTAAAAATAATTAAAAGTGTTGAATGCACATCGAATTAAACTAAAATAGGAAGAAATGTCCAAATGTCCTTCACCTCAAACAAGAAGAAATAAAGGACAAAAAAATTTAAGAGTTGCATAGGTTGCGTTGTCAAGTCATGGACTATTGTGCAAATCGTGGAAGTGAAGGCAGTTAGTCATTTTTTCTTTTCAAAAAGGAAAAGGTATCCATTTTCATGAGGCATTAATGGTTACTCTTTCTATCTCTCTCTCTCTCTCCCTCTCTCTCACACACACACACACATAAGGGAAGGAGGGATTAGAAAGAACACAACGTTCAGATCTACGGTGTAAAACATAGAGAGATCTAAAAGGGAGGCAAGTAATATTTAACATTGAAGTGAGCCCTAGGGAAAAGGGGGCACCAGATGAGGAACCCTCTAAGGGACACTTACTAGGTGATTTTTTCAGAGAGTGTGTGTTTCTTGTGAGGCTAAAGAAACCACTGGAAGCTTGTGGTTTGTTAAACCTATTGGACTAGGAAAAATCACTGAAGTGCTTGTGAGGGTTGATGAACCACCAAGAGTTTCCTTGGGGCTGAAGCTCTAGTGATTTACTCACTAAGGAACCACCTGGAGTAGTGATTTATGTACCCATATACATCTTAACCACTAATGAATCTTCCTTATAGTGGATTCTCTTCTCCTAAAAGTGAGTTGGAGTTATTTGTATTATGAAATGTACGCATGACTAGGAATATGCTTGAATATTGTGAGTTATAATGAGTTTAGCTGGTGAATGAAGGAAACATGATGTTGTGACATCCTATTCTAGTTGTTTTGGTTGGTTGAAAGCATTTAAAAGAACCCCACCTCAAGCTTTGGAATCTATCTCGTAGGTGATAGTTTCAAGTAAGGCTTTGATGCATCTGTCTATGGTTGGGTGGAGAGTTATAGTCCCAATCTCAGTTTCCAACTCGATTGTTGATTCCAGATAAGTGTTTGTAAATGCATTCCTTAAATGGATCATGGTTCCTTGTGACTGGAATGATAAAACTATGATGAATGTGTGGCTTGTTGTAGTGTTGCACTAATGTTCTATATGTGGGAAATACACAAATAGATCCATATGTATGGGTGTTGTATGCACTAAGTAATACCATTGTAGGTGGTATGAGAATTTAATGTTCAATTTTGTTGGATTCAGGCCTATAGTAATGCTTATTTGATGACTAACTGTGTGGTTTATTCCTGAAAATTGAATCGACCTGAATGTGATGACTATAGGCCCATAATATTGTTAAAATTGAGCCTGAATGTATGGTTCATGCTTATAAATTGAACTAGGAAGGATAATTCTTATTTATCTGGGGAATACTAATCTCCTTGTAATATTCTTGGCACTATATGATTTCTGATGGCTTTTATGCACCTTTTATAAGTTTTTTTATTCTTAATTGTTCCTCAAAAGGTAACTATAGATCTTTGGGATGATATTGACATGTTCCCTACAAATCACTAAGATTCAAAAGGACTGCAAACCTCTGAGGGTCTGAATGCACAAGCCCTTAGATGGTGTATGCATTTCAGTTAACGAGAACCTAGGAAGGGAAATCCTATTGCAAATCCAAATGATTATAGAACAACTATAGATGAGCCATGGTTGAGTATTTCGCAAATGGCATATAATATGATTCAAGTGAAAGACCTAAGATTATATCCCTTTCTCATTTAAACCTTATTGTGAGGTCACACATAGTTTACAAAACAGAAGGAACTTGGGGTGACATTTCCCATGAGTTCATATAAAAATGCATAATGGAAGCCCGAGATGACCAGGATTGGGATGACTTGAAAGAAATATCGGCGTGGAAGCAGCTGGGGTGAGTTGGAACGTTCTCATTGGGCACTAGTAGAACAATTCTCCCATGCAGGAAGGTCTTATCACATCATTAGAAGGCATGAGGTGGGCCCACATAGATGGGAATTGTGTGGTATATAACAAGAAATTTCCCATCCCAGAGACTATTTGTTGAACGTGGCCTTGAACATTGTCTAAGGATGAGCCAAGATGATTTAGCACCAGAAAGTCATGGTAGGAATGGGACCGCTAAGGCTATTAAGTAAAAGTGGTATCCATGGACCAATCAAAGGTGTTGATAATGCAGGGATCTAGATCCATTGGGACACATAAGCCTGGAGGTTGGTCCCTTATAGTTCAAAGGCAATGCACATTTCAAAATATGTGGGGTAACATAACACTAGGACAATGTAGCATACATGTGATCATGACTATCCTTAATTGGAGCAGTGCGGACCCACCATACAAATTAACCTAGGAAGTTGTCCCTATAGCAACTTGTGAAAGAGAAACTTGAAGAGGGTCGGGGTAATGGACCTAGGAGACGGAAATGTTGTCAGTAATTGTTGTCTATCAATTAAATGTACATATATTCATATAATTAAACATGGTTTGTGTAAGGGGTTGATGGGTTTTATATCTGTGTGTGTGTGTGTGCGCGCGTGTGTGCGCACACATGTAAATGTGAAGACCCAGGCCATGGATGGGTCGACATATATTACAACAATGCCAAGTGGCGTTGGGAGGATAGCTAGGGTAGCCACATGGGTGCCATGTGGAAAGGTGATGATGTGGCACTGTCCGATTCACTCATTTTCAAATGGTCACGTCTCTCAATCCCGATGTCAGATTGAAACAAAGTATATATTTCTAGAATAATCTCGAGAAGACAAATGTGATGAAAGCATCCACATGAAGTTCTAAGGAAGTTGGAAAAGGATCAAAAGATTTAAACCATATTTCCATAACACTACCTTGGATCTCAAGTCAGCATATTGACCACCTCCTTCTAACCTATGTTGTGGTGGGAATTAGGAGGGGGTGAATTACATAATCGTATCATAGAATCTAGGTTCAAAACTTGGTCTAGATGGCCTCTATCATGGGAAAATAAGTCGGTACTCTGTTAAGGGATTAACATAGGAAGGGACTTCATAATTTTTTATAAATTAACTAAACTAATGTTTAGTTGTTAAAAGTCATTTTGAACTGATTGATACATGCATATATATTGGTGTTAATTACTTGTTGATTGATTGATACTAATATGCTAATATAGTTGTTTGTTACAACTAGCTTATTGTGGAAGCTTCACAACAACAAGATCAAGGGTGTCATTTTGTCACTTATTTATATTATGATGTAACTAAAAATTTGTGTCAATGACAAAATATCACAAGAAACAAAGTACAGTGAGAAATAAAAATAATGAGGATACTAATGGTGCAATATAGCTCTGATCAATCACAACATGGATATGAAGAAGCAAGGACAAATGAAGGAAAAATATCAGTTGGCCAAGGGGGAGTGGAAACTCTCCTAACTAGATGGATATCCTAAGGAGCCTACGGGATGAAATCAAGAGTTCTAAGGATGATAATGAAAGGTTAGTAAGGGCACAGGAAACGTAAGTTGAGGTAATTGCACTCATACTACAAAGCCTCTCAGATTTGTAAAGGCGGAGACAATATGAGTTGGGTGCTAGTCATAGTAACAAGTATAACCCTTTGGAATCATAGGAGAGAAAAAATGGGGAAGATGGTAGCATGTCCTGAAAGAGGCATAAAAGGAAAAGTGACAACACCATGAGAGGGAATGCACCATTGAGTACCATAGAGAGAAGGACTAGTACTTATGTCCATCATTTTGGTTCTACCACCAGGAGATATCATCACCATGCAGAAAGAGAGAAAGGGATCATATGCCCGAGGAATTAAGAAGGCAAAACCATCTGCATTTGATGGAGAGATGAATAAATATGAAGATGTAGAAGCTTGGCTGCTTGGAATGAATAATTTCTTTAGAATATGATAACTATAATGAGAACATGAAAGAAAAGGTAAACACCTAAAGATTGAAAGGAAAAGAAAACATATGGTGGGAAGACTTAAATAATTTCAGAGGCATAACTAAAGAGGGCTTGATCAATTGGAATGAAATTGAAGGGATGTATAGAGAAAAATATTTATCAAACAACTATTATGATAACAAAGAAAAATAATTTTATGAGCTTGGGATGGGACAAATGTTGGATGAAGAATATGTCACCAACTTCCTAGAGTTGCTAAGATGTGTGCCATATCTTAAATATGAGAAGGAACAAGTTCATAGGTTTATTAGAGTCTTGCTTATATCATTCAAAGATTAAATTGAGATCCATGAGCCTGAGACATTTAACGATGCCATAAAAAGTTGAAATATGCTTATGCTCGATCCAAGCACAAGACATAATTAAATATGATTGGAAGTCAAAAATCAATGCCAAATTTAAGGGAAAAAAATGATCCAGGTGGATATTGGTGGTCACCCGCTAATTCCACTTGGATCCCCTTTAGTGCTTCTTTCAGTTTTTTCAGTTTCCTTAATTATAGCACAATTTACTATTTTTAGCAGTTTTTTGGGTCCTAAACTTCCGGAGCCGTTTTGAGGCCCTAAACGATGTTTTTTTGGGAAATCTACCGCCAGTGATTTTTCTGCCTAAAAATCGTCTTTTCCGTCGTAGTCCTCGAAGAGATCTTTCCAACGGGATATCATGCGCGTCAAATGGAGATAATACGACCAATTCGCGACCCCGGGAAGTTGATGTACCAACTTACCCAAAAACGGGGCCCACAATTTGGCGTTTCATCTTCTAGGGTCAGGTTTTGGAATGCGAAGGGTTTTCCATTGTT
>APFE030744899.1:190660-314584 GCA_000404065.3 Pinus taeda
AGGCAGGGTGACCCAAGACAACCCGTCGAAGCCGCAAGAAAAGAACAACACCACAAAGCCGAAGAAGGACACAGGAAAGTGGTGTGAGCTCCACAAGAGTCCCACTCATAACACAAGTGAGTGTCGGACCAAGCAGTCACTGGTGGCCGAGTTGAAGGCTTCCGAATCAGATACATGTTCCGACCCTGAGCCAGAACCCGACAAGGAGAATGGCAAAGGGAAGTAAATCATTGATGCGGATCCCAGTGCCACTGTTGCCACTGCCAAGATCCAGAAGAATGAGCCCGAAGATCCAGAGGAGGGGGAATTAGCGGGTGACAACCAATATCCACCTGGATCAAAAAAGGAAGAAAAAAATTAAGGAATCGCACACTGCCCCTAGTACTTGAGAGAGTCAACGAAGGTTCAACACTATATGCAAGGACCATTCTGCTCAAGAAGGAGCCAAGAGTCATGGGAAGGGTCCATATACATATTGGACATGTGGAGAAAACCACTTGACGAAGGATTTCCCATAGCACAAGCACGCTGGTATGAGGTTGCACATCGCATAAGAAGCACATACTATGGGAGACGCGGCATGTGATATGTTCATGATCTACATGATACTAAACAATCAATAGGGTATCATCAGTCTTCCATAATTGAGATGGAAGATAATATTTTCAATCAAACTATTTCTATTTTGATTGACCCTAGTTCTAATTATAGCTACATTAGCCCAATACTTGTGCAAAAATGTCATTTGAATGAAGAAACACATGAGGAATCCTTACTAGTTCAATTATCCACGAGAATAAAGAGGAGGGTCGAGTATTGGGTAAAGGCTTTCCCAATTGAATTAAATGGGATGCGAACAGTGGAAAACCTCATTGTGCTACCATTGGGTGTGTACAACATGTTCCTAGGCATGGATTGGATGTATGCACAAAAGACAAAAGTTGACTACTTTGAGAAGTTGATTGAGTGTGTAGATGAGCATGGAGAAAGGAAGATATTGCAAGGGAAGCCAAAGCCTACTTTCTTTAGGTTGATTACAGCCATGCGAGGTAATATAAATAGTAGAAACGGATGCATTTTATTCACTGTGCAAATTTCCAACAATGAAAAAGCTAATAGCATTGTTCAATACAAGGAAAGTAAATTCTTAAAGTAATATTCGGTGTTATAGCACTATGCAGATGTTTTTCCAATGGAAGTTCCTATATTACCTCCTCACAGAGAGGTTAATTTCTCTATTTAATTTATGCTTGGAGTAGCACCAACATCCAAAGCACTGTATAGGATGAGTACACTTGAACTAGTCAAGATGAAATTACAGCTTAAAGAAATGCTTGATGAGGGCTATATAAGGCCTAGTGTGTCTCCATGGGAAGCACTAGTTTTGTTTGTGAAGAAAAATCATGGTACTCTCAAATTTGTATTGACTATAGGAAACTAAATAAAGTGGCCATCAAAAACAACTATTTGTTTCCATAGATTGATGACCTATTTGACCAATTAGGAGGAGAAATAGTCTTATCCAAGATCAATTTGAGGTAAGGGTATCATCAAGTGTGCATCAAGGAAGAGGATACACGTATGAGTGCATTCCAGACAAGATACAACCATTAACAGTTTTTGGTGGTGTCGTTTGGGCTTAATAATTCCCCTACCACTTTCATGTGTTTAATGAACAATGTTTTGCACCCTTATTTGGACAAATTTGTGATTGTATTTGTTAATGACATAATGTTTTATTCAAGGAATAAAGAGGAGAATGAAAATCACTTAGCTACAATGCTACAGATATTGAGAGAACACGAGCTTTATGTAAATCTTAGAAAATCCAAATTATTTCATTCATAGATACATTATTTGGGGCACATTGGCTCCAAGAAGGGGATATTAGTCGATCCAGGAAAGATCAAGGCCATCCTAGAGTGGCCAAAACTGAAGAATGTGAATGAGATTAGATCATTCATGGGGTTAGTAGGCTACTACAAGAGGTTCATCAAAAAAATTTCCATGATATGCAATCCTATTACATCCTTGCAAAGGAAAGGAAATAATGTGCAACAAGCTTTGAGAAATTGAAGTAGTTTCTCACTAATGCACTGGTGTTTAGGCTTGCAGATCTAGATAAGGATTTCATGGTCTATACAAATTCCTACAAAGAGGGCTCAGTAGAGTCTTGATGCATGAGGGACAGGTAGTTTGGTATGAGTCATGAAAATTAAATGAACATGAGGAAAACTATGTAACTCGTGATTTGGAATTGGTTTCCATTATTCACGCACTAAATATATGGAGACACAGCCTTCTTAATATAAAATTTACCCTAATGACTGACCATGGAGGGCTGAAGTATTTATTTGAACAAGCCAAGTTAAATGCAAGGCAAGCTCGATGGCTAGCCACACTCAACAAATTTGATTTTGAAATCAAATATATAAAAGGAAAGGAGAACATAGTAGCAGATATACTCAACATGAGGGTGCAGATAAATCATTTAGCAACCATAAGTTCACATGGGATGGACCTAGGAGATTAGGTTAAAATTGCAAGACAACATGATGAGAAATACTAGTAAATAAAGGATAAACTATAGCAAGAGGGTGGAAAGGATGAAGAATATTAGCTTTCAGATGATGGGCTAGTTCGATTCAAGAGAAGAATCTATGTTCCAAACAATTTTCACTTGAAGAGGCTTATAATGAGATAATTTCATTCTAATCCATATTCCAGCCACCGAGTATACCAAAATACTCTCACTCCTGTAATTTTTTTTATTATTATTGGCCTAATTTGAAGCGAGAAGTGGTTGATGTTGTTGCTAAGTGCATAGAGTGGCAAGAAGTGAAGGTTGAATGTAAACATCCAATGGATTTATTGTATCCCATTCACATTTCAGAATGGAAGTGGGAAGTGATATCCATGGATTTTATTACTAGTTTTCCAAGAATAGTTAGAAAACATGATGCAATTATGGTGGTCATTGACAAGATGAGAAAAGTGACTCATTTCATAGCAATCAGGTCCACCATTTCATCTAGTGAGGTGGCTCAAATATTCATAAAGGATATTATGAGGTTCCATGGAGTTCCCAACAAGATCATTTCAGATAGAGATGCCAAGTTCACTTCCAAAATCTGGAAGGAACTATTTACAGGGTTTGTAACAGAATTGGCATTCAATATCGCTTATCATTCACATAAGAATGTGAAAATAGAGAGGACAAACAAAATCCTAAAAGATATGTTGAGGTTGTATTCAATGCACCAGCCAAGGAAGTGGGAAGAGTATCTTCCGCTTGTGGAGTTTGCATACAACAATGGGTACCAAGAATCTCTTAAAATCAACCCATTTGAGGCACTTTATGGAAGGAGTTTCAATGCTCATATCAACTGGAGTGATCTAGTGAGAACAATATTTATTGGGCCTGCTATGTTAAAAGAGATGGAGCAGCAAATGCAAGTCATTAGAAAAAAATTAAAAGTGGCACAAGATAGGCAGAAAATCTATGCAGATCAACCGAGTGTGCATAAATAGTTCCAAGTTGGGGAACATGTTTACTTGAGAGCTAGACCCAAGAAATGCTCCTTGAATATTGGATCATGTGCCAAGTTGGCACCATGGTTCTATGCGCCTTTTGAGATACTTGAAAACATTGGGTTGGTGGCGTAAATATTATCCTTACCTCCATCAATAAAGTTTCATGATGTTTTCCACGTTTCATTGCTTAAAATATATGTACATGACACTAATCATGTTATTGATTGGACTATGTTATAGGTGGAACTAGACACATCTCGTGCTCCAGAACCAAGTAATAAAGAAATTCAAAGTGTAGTGGAGGCACTTTGGGCCTAAGGAAACCACATGAGAAATGGTTGACCAGATGAAATATATCCTTTCCTATTTGCTGAGTAAGGAAAATTGTAAATTCATTGTAAATGTTGTACAAATTTGTGTGTATAAAACTCCATATCGGCAGTGTTGTTTTTTATGGTTATTGAACACTGAGGATGATGTTCCCCCTCAAGGGGTAGGGGATTATGAAATCCCCTAGTTAACATTTTCTCTCTTGTAAATAATTGTAATTATTTTAAAATGGCTGAGAAAGGGACACATATTTCACTACTTGAGACAAGAGGTTGCTTGATGGAATGGTTGTTTTTAAATATCAATCCTCATAGTCTAAAAAGAATTGAATTTTTTTTTACTATGCATTGAATTTAAGTGAAAGAGAAAGGATTGGTCCAATTTTCCTTCAACTCAAACAACAAGTAAGAAAGGATAAAAAAAATTAAAAGTAGCATGGATTGTGTTTTCAAGTCATGGATTATTGTGCAAATCATGGAAGCAAAGGCAGTTAGTTAGTTTTTCTTTCTGGAAAGGAAAAGTGTGTCATTTTCATGAGGCATTGATGGATATATGCTCTCTCTCTCTCTCTCTCTCTCTCTCTCTCTCTCTCTCTCACGGGGGAAGGAGGGATTTGTAGAGAATGTGATATTCATATCTGTTGTGTAAAAACACAAAGGTGTCCTTCAACTCAAACAATAAGTAAGAAAGGATAAAAAAATATAAGAGCAGCATGGGTTGTGTTTTCAAGTCGTGGATTGTTGTGCAAATCATGGAAGCAAAGGCAGTTAGTTGGTTTTTCTTTTTGGAAAGGAAAAGGGTGCCATTTTCATGAGGCATTAATGGATACATGATCTCTCTCTCTCTCTCTCTCTCTCTCTCTAGAAGTAGGGATTGGTAACATTCATAATTGATGTGTAAAAACACAAAGCGAGCTGAAAGGGAGGCAAGTAATTTTTAACATTGAAGTGAGCCCTGGGGAAAAGCAGGCACCAGCTGAGGAACCCTCTAAGGGAGGGTTGTTAGACTATTTATTTGTAGAGAGTGTGGCTTTCTTGTAAGGATGAAGAACCCACTGGAAGCTTATGGTTTGATGAACCTGTTGGACTAGGAATAATCAATTAGGTGCTTGTGATGGTTGATGAAACACCGGGAGTTTCCTTGGGGATGAAGCTCTAATACTTGACTCACTGAGGAACCACCTGAAGTAGTGATTTATTTACCCATAGAAAACTTAACCATTGATGAAGCTTCCTTATAGTCGACTCTCTTCTCCTAAAAGTGAGTTTGATTTCTCTATATTATGAAATGATGGTGTTATCACCTAGATTGAACCTCAAGTTGAAGGAAGGCAATGCCAGGGTAACTACAAACCAGGCATAGCCAAATAGCTAGCCCTACTAAGTTAGGAGAGAGCTATCTCCATAAGGATCTCAGCCAAGATGACTGGATTAGGAAAAGGATTTTAGGCTAGGTATAGTAGCACAAAGTTTTGATTGGATTTTAAAGGGGTTTTGCTGGATCAGGAGGACTTGGACAATTTAGGGCTAGGGAATTAGGTCAAAATTGCAGGGTGTTCAATGGGGCAAGGTAGGCAAAAGGTTTGGCACTTGAGGCCTTCATGGGTGAGAAGTTTTAAGACTGGTGAGAGGCTAGGAATAGCATGTGATTACCATGGATCCTTCCCAAACTATACAAAACATGAAATGGTGAATGTTTTCCCAAAGCATAGCAATAATGTAATGAATTATGCCTATCAAACTTGAAAGCATTCCCTTAGAAGCAATGAAATGATTAATGGAATACACAAAACATACTAACATATGATCACAAGAGAATAAACTGTACTAAAACTCCATACCACATGGATCCCATAAAAATAGCTGCAATTCTTATTAATCTCTTGCTAAACTGCTACAAAATGATGTACAATCAAGGTCTGAGCATCCAGCTGAGTCCAACCCTTTACAATGAGATAGAAGAAGAAGATATAGGCATTTTTTCAGCCTCCTCCCATCCTCAGGGGTTGAATCCCTAAGATGAAGAGCTAATCTAACCAACAATAAACAAGAAATAGGAATATAGGCATCTTAACAACTTACCTCTAAAAGTGAAAAACTAATTCATTTGAGCTCAAATTGACTTTTAATGCAATGAATCTACCCTCTACTACTAAATATCCATCATATTTACATGCCAAGTCATAATTTACAATGGTAAAACAACCTCCATGAGAGAAAATCCATGAACACAGTCAAAAAATGGAAAACTAGCCACCCTGTGCAAAATTTGCCCTACACGCAGCGCCATTGGCCCAAAGCGCAACGCCACTTTCAGGTCCCTTTTGGAGGCCTTCCTGACATCCAACTTGAGCTCATGATAGCTCATTGGAAATTTCTTCAAGTCTACTTTCCAAAACACCTGGAATTTCTTCATTTGAAGCTCATTTGACCCCTCAAAACTTGATTCTCCCTAGACTGCTTCTGTGTGTCCAAAATGTGGCAGAAAGGTCATTTTTTGGGTGTTTTTTGACCTCTTGGTGGACCATGTCTGCCCCAAAAACTTAGAAAATCCATAGGGTGCATGTACTCATCTCTCTAAATCCAAAAATTCAAGCTATTTGTGCATTGGGTGCCCCTAGCAAAAGTGCAGCGGCGTTGAGCCAGATTTTCTGTGTGTGCAATTTCCAAAATTTGCAAAAAACAAAATCTTCTCCAAACCTGACCAAAATTGGTGAGAAACACCACCATCAAGCATCTTGATGAGCCAAGGAAGCTTTAGTAAGAAACGTAAGCCTATCCTCATCTTTTTTTCCCTTTAAAGCCCGCCTTAGCCTAGCTTTCAGCTTTTTGACCCTCATGTTGCAAATTTTGTTTCGGATCTTGTAGTGGTAGGCCATGTGTCTAATCATCTAATTATCTATATTGGCCTTCTGTAACAACTTCTCTAGGTGCACATTGACACTCTCAAGCCTAGTATCTCTATCATCTTCAATTTGCTTCTCAATTGGAGTCAAAGTGACCTGTGCCTCTTTGTCACTTTGTCATTTTTCCTTGAGAAGTTCCAGCTCCATGAGGAGTTGCTTGTCACTCAACTGCTTGTTCTGTTGTTCCAAATACGTGATGAGATACTGGGCCCTCGCCAAGGAATTTATTGTCACTCAACTGCTTGTTCTCTTGTTCCAAATACATGATGACATACTTGGCCCTCTCCAAATTGTCCATCAAAGCTTGGACTTGAGCCTCCTTTTCCTATATGATGATGTCCTTTATTGTGTCTCCATCATGAGCCTCTAAGTAAATTATTTCCATGCCATGACGAGTATAACGCTACTCCGGCACATCATGCTCTTTCAAATCAAAGTCCCTCTCCTTCTCCTCATCATCAAAACTCTCCTTCGACATATTTTCCTTCCCTTTGTGTAGCTGGTGCACCTATACCTATTGTGTTGATGAAGAAGGAAAAGCCCCTTCCACATCCTGTGGAGTTAGCATTTTCCTATGAGTTGATGAAGAAGGCAAGGTCCCTTCCACATCCTATGCAGCAAACACTTTCCTATCACCTGCAAACAATCTCCTTGGGCACCTCAGTAGCTCTAGTCTCTTTGGCCTTCTCATCTGTCCATGTTTACAAGGCTTGAGGCTGTACACTCCAAGAAAAGGGATAAAGGGAATGAGCAAGAGTGATTTGGGAGTGAGGGGATGGGAGATGACCTTATGAGGTGTTTGGTAGACTAGAAAAGGAAGGGAAGGATATAAATTATGAAAGTGAGAGGGAGGGATTAGTTTGTTTGAGATATTGTTGTATGGGAAGAGGGATAATGGGATGTGGATGTTATGGAATGATTTAGGGAAAGATTTTAGAGTTTTAGTGATAGGTGATATGAGGAATAATTGGGGTTTTAGGGTTTAGGCATAATCAAGGGAGAATTTAGGGTTTAACATTTACCACGGGGAATTATGTTTAAAAGTTTGAATGCACCCCAACAATGAAGTATGGGAGTACAACTTACTTGTATGAAGGGAAGAGAGGGAAATATTGAATTTTTTATGAAGTTTGAGGCCTTTCTGGCCCTTATGCTCAACGCCAGTGCCAACCCACAGGCGCACAACACCACCTCTTGAACGCACAACACCACTTCCAAAACGCATAACACCATTTCAAGACAACTTTTGACTACCTTCACCCTATCCAAATTAGGTGTGGGATAGCTCGTTGGAAAGCTTGTCGAGTCTACTTTCTATAACATCTTTCATTTTTCAATTTGGAGCTCATTTGCTCTATCAAAAGCTCAATCTCCCAAGACTGTTCAAAATGTGAAGAATGAGGATGCCAAAATGCAGAGTGTTGTCTCAGTCAACTTTTGGAGGTCTTCCTCAACTCCAAATTGAGCTCATGATATCTCATTGAAAATATATCTGTCTCTAGTTAGCATTTGACTCATCAAGAAAGTATTTTGGTCATTCCATCTAGGATAAAAATTGATTTTACCAAGGTCACTCCAGAAGGGAAACAATTCTCGTGTGGCAAATGATTGTTTCGTTATTTCTCCCAAACCATGAGACCTGTGTAAAAACTGAAAGAGTTTTGTCTGCTTGAGTCTATTATGGACAAAAACCTCTCTCACTTTTGTCAAATTCATCTTTTCTTGCTCAGAAAGATCATTTGAATAAAACCTATCCCGATGTGTGGAACAGGGGATTTGTAGAAATAAAGGGAAATGAAGGGGATGAGGGGCTTCTAAATTCTTGAAAAAAAATTGGGAAGTAGGGAGGGATGTTGGGAATCAGGGGAAAGTGGAATTTCAAGGATTGTGTAAGGGGAAAGGGCCCAAAAGGGAAAAACACATGCCTAACCTAGAAAAGTGTCAAATTGTAGCAATATGCTAGGGTTTGTGGGAAAATGATGAATTTGAGGGATATCAGTGATGGAAAGTGTTTAATAAGGTATATTAAGGATAGGGGAAGGTGTATGAGCATTAGGATACAATTTTTTTTTTATGATTTGACCATCCAAGAAAAATTACCTTCAAAACCCTAGGAGAGGGAAATGAGCCTTACCTAAGCACAACTGAAGCACAAAAAAGGTGTAAAATAACCCATTGGAACTTGAAATAATGATGAAAACTCTTTTAATGATGGTACACTCAGCCAAATGGTGACATGGACCAGTACTTTGAAAACTTTGGAAGGAGTGAAAACAATCCTAGACCTAATACCCAGTGACTAATTTTTTACATGAAGACTCACTGAAATGACAAAAATTTGACTTTGACACCCCGAGAACACTTTATAAGAGAATATTTGATCATTGGTGGAAGGCTGCAAAGACTAACACTAAAAAATGGCATGACTGGGAAAATATGACTAAAATGTATGAGTTATAATGATTTTAGCTAGTGGATGAAGGCAATACGGCCTTGTTACATATTGTTTTAGGTATTTTGGTTGTTGAAAGCACTAAAAAACACCCCATCTCAAGCTTTGGAATCTAACTCTGGGGTGATAGTTGTAAGTAAGGCTTGGATGCAATTGTATATGGTTGGGTGGAGAGTTGAAGTTCTAATCTCAATTTCAAACTCTAGTGATGATTATAGAAAAGTGTTTGTAAATGCATTTTGAGTTATTGAGTTCATGTTACACTGTTAAATTTGTGTTGTATTCATTTTATGAATGGATCATGGTTCATTGTGACTAGACTGGTAAAACTCTAATGAATGTGTTCCTTATTGCTATAGTGTTGCACTATTGTTCTTTATTCAGGAAATACAAAAATACACCCATCTGTATGAGTTTTGTATGAACTAAGTGATACAATTTTAGGTAATATGAGCATTTAATGTTCAACTATGTTGGCTTCAAGCTTGTTGTAATGTTTATTTGATGATTAGTTGTGTGGTTTATGCCTGAAAAATGAATCAACCTTAATATTATGACTATAGGCCTATAATATTGTTAATATTGAACCAAATGTATGGTTTATACTTGTACATGGAACTGGGAAGGATACTTCCTCCTTATTTGGGGAATATTGATCTCCTTGTAACCCTCTTAGGCACTATATGCTTTGTGGTTTCTTTTGTAGATTTTGTTATGCTTAATTGTTCTTCAAAAGAGACATGTGGATCTTTGGCATGATATTGACCTATTCCTTGCAAAGCATTAAGAGTCAAAGGGACCATAAACCTCTGAGAGGCTGAGTGGGAAATTCCTTGGATGATGTATGCATTTTAGTTAACAAGAACCTAGGAAGGGTGATCCTATTGTAATATCAGGAGGGATAACACTAGTGTGTGCCTCAAATAACCTTAATGGTAATGGTTGAGTTTTTGCGCAAGTACAAATGATTATCGAACCACTGTAGATGAGCCATGGTCCAGTGTTTCATAAATGATGTACAATATGATTCAGGCTGAAGACCTAAGATTATAGCCCTTGTTCATTTAAACCTTATCATGAGGTTGCACAAAGTTTACATAAAGGAAGGAATGTGGGTGACATGTCCTAGAGGTTACATTCATGGGAGTTCATAGTGAAATGCACAAGGGAAGCCTGGGATGACCAAGACAAGGATTAATTGGTAGAACTGTCGATGTGGAAGTGGCCAGGGTGAGTTATAACTTGCACATTTGGAATTGGGAGAAAATGTTACCAATGTGGGAAGGTCTTATTGCATAGTTATAGGTCTTTAGGGGGCTCGCATAGATGAGAATTTGCACGAAATATAATGAAAAATTTCCCACCCTAGAGTTTTTTTCTTGGAGATGGCCTTATGCACTTCCTAAGGATGAGCTAAGATGATTCAACATTGGCATGTCATGGAAACATAAGGTCCACTAGGGCTATTAAGTAAGAATGGAAGTCATGGACCAATCGAAGGTGTTGATAGTGCAGAGGACTAGACCCATCGGGACACATAAACCCAGAGGTTGGTCATCAATAGTTCAAATGTGATGCGCATTTTGAAATATGAAAGGGGACGTAACACTGAGACATTGTGGAATACATGTGATCCCATCTATCCTTTAATTGTATCAGTGCAAACAAACCATACAAGTCATTTTGAAAGGTCTTCCTTAGAGAAACTCATGAAAGTGCAAGGTGAAAAGGGTCAGGGTAACATACCAGTAGATGGGAATGTTTTCGGTAATTGTTTTCCATCAATTAAATGTACATATGTTCATATAACTAAATGTGTCCAGTGTAAGGGTTAGATGGGTTTTACATATATATATATATATGTATGAACACGTAAATGTGAATACCTAGGTCATGAATAGGTCAGGAACTATTGCACCAATGCCAAGTGGCATCAGGAGGCTAGCTAGGATATCCATGTGGGAACCATGTGGAAATGTGATGATGTGGTGTTGTTTTATTCACTCACATTAAAATCGTCACATCTATCGATCTGGATTTCAGATTGAGACAAAATTTATATCACCATAATAGTCTCAGCGAGATGAACACAATGAAAGCATTCACATGAAGTTATAAGGAAGTTGGAAAAAGAACAAGAAATTTAGACCCCATTTCCATAATTCTACCTTATATCTTAGGTTAACAAAGGGACCACCTCCTTCTAACCTTAGTTATGGTGGGAATTAGGAATGGGTGTGTTACAAGAACAAATAAGAATTTGAGAATCTAGAGCTTGGGAACATTTCCTTACCTCAAGGAGGGGATATAATGATTGATGAAGTGCATCAGGATGAAATAAAAGTAGCCTTATCCATATAGTTATATTAGTTCAATACAAAGTATGAGGCCTATGATGACACCTTTGAAAATTAAGAACAATCATGGGAATATTTTGGCAGTGATTCACTTATAAACACATGTGTGTTGATGACTGAAAATGGTCATTGTGATGACAAAATAAATGAAACTATGAGTAACCATTAGATTGTTCAAATTTTTGAAGTATGCCAAGAATATGACAATCAAGGGATCATATTGAAGGATAAATTAGAAGGGATATTTCAAAAGGATGGACTAGAGACACTAATTAAGAGTTATGGAGTGCAAGAGAAAGAAGCCATTGAAAGTCAATATAAAAAACAAAGGGGAAAAGAAACATATGGGAATGGGTAGACAAATAAGACACAAGAAAAATTAGTGGTGTAGTGTTAACATTATGGGATCATTCCTTGTTTTGGTACTTATACCTAGGGATTTTTTCATGAGATGTTGATGGCTAGAGATGATGGGAGAAATTTTCTTTGGGAGGTTATGGACTCAAAAGGAGGAATTATTATTGATATTTCCTATTCCATCAATCAATTTTATTAGACTAGACAGAGAGGTTATAAATTGGTATTCTACTGAATGGGTAGAACTTCTAGCTAACAAGGATACGTCACAGCTAGAACCTTGGAATGTTGGGAGTGATAGAATCCCTATTTGGAAATCGGACCTAGGTGGTTCATCCCATCATACAATTGAGCTTAATCACCCTACTTGGTAGCAGGATCCCGATGGATTATCCCATCTTAGGGAAGGGTTTGAATAATTAGGAAAGCACAAGTTTTATTTCGAGAGTATTTTACACTAAATGTGCACTAACTCCTCATGGATGGTCCATCTCTAGTTCATGGATGTGAATTCCATCCTAACACAAACTACATCCAACAAGTATGAGCCATGTAGAACTGAGGTTAGTGATCTTGTTGAAAATATATATGTGCCTATTCAATGTTATCACTCAAGTTTCTTGCCAAAATATTGTTGTCGTTGTGATAAAAGCCCTCCAAAATTTTACTTACACTTGAATTTTGAGCCTACTTGTCATCCTATGATATGTCATTCCTTGATTTTTCATAATCGCTTCATGGTTGGTTGATGTTTCCTGAGATTCTAAATATCAAAGTCACTTTCTTACACATGCTCAGCCTTTAAGGCATTTACAAGTTCTCTTCTTTCAAGTGAGTCTAGCAGTCAATGTGTACCTTAGAAATTCAAGAACTATGGAATCCTTGTCGACATTGATTGAACAAATGTTGAGGACAATGACTACGCAGATGTTGAGGACAATGACTACATAGTTCTCTATAGATGATGATTGTATAGTCCCAAGAGACAGACCTTGTGCAGTTTCTGATGACAATGATTGTGCACTTCATGTAGACAGAGACTGTGTAAGCCCTGTAGACAATCATTGCACAACCCCATGTTGATATTTCTCTCACTGTTAGCAACAATTGTATCATCTCCCTGGGGACTTTTTTCAGCAACCGTCTTTGTGTTATTTGGTTTTCATTAGTGTCACTTTTACTTTTGCGACTGTCATTTTTGCTTGTTTTCACTTTCACAAGTAGAATGTTTTTGTTCTCTTCATTATAGCATGTGTCACTTTCACTTTCACTTTCTTTAGATTTTCAAAGTGTCATTTTCATTTTTTCTTACTATCGTAGTTGTCTCTTTTGATTGCTTTCACTCTTGCATGTGTCGCATTTTAGTACACCACTAGAGGCCACTCTAGTGCATTGTCCTACATAATAAAATCATATATATCATAAAAATATGGACTAGACACTCTCCCATAGCTTAGCACATTATTTGGTTGCAATGAACACTCATGTCATTACCCGTATTCGAAGTGTTGCAAAGTGACGTTTCAACTGTCGCACTTAGAAATAAGTGTCACTTTTTTATTATTTCAAGGTATGCATGCCAATTTTTAGTATTGTGGTGTGTGTTGATGTTATCCAAGTGTGATATCACCATTTTAGGATTTGATTGCATGTCTTCTTCTCTCTTTCCTCATTGATTCCACACTTAGCCATTTTGGAGCTTTCACTGCCTTTGCAAGTTGTTCAACCTTCAACTAATATTTTTCCCTCCTAGAAATATGCACCACGCATTCCCAAGCCAAAGTGAAGCATCTCCTATCTCTTGAAACTATGCACTACACAATCTTAGAGGAAAATCTCCCTCCATCAGCGCACTAAGCAACCTTGAAACCTAAGCCATCAATTCAGTTGCCTGACCTTGTCAACTGCAAAATTATTGTTCTCTCTTGCCATGGATTTCACATTTCATAGTTACATTGAGTATTCAGGTCTCTCTTTGTCACTGACTTTCTCAACTACATAGTTTCCTAATCCTTCCCCTCAGTCACTGTGTGTTGCACAGTTCTAGTAAGAAACCTCATATCCTTTTCTATCTGAGTCTCCCAATTGCGAAGTTCCCTTCATCAGGTGAGCCTCCTATGTATTATTCTACTCCAATGAGAAAGGGGTCATCTTTTTGTCATTAAATTCCTCAACTACACAATACACTAAGCATGTCTCTCAATCACGGCGCATTGCACAATTACAGTGACTAGTCATGCTCCTCTTGTTGAATGAGATCCGTCATCATGTAATCCTTTATCCTGGCTTGATCCTTACTATGCATTATGAAATTCCAATGGAAATTTAGGGCTTCCTTCAGTCCTTGTGATTCCCAACTTTCTAATCCATTTCTCTTCTTTCTTGGGCACTCCTCACTATAAATCATCCGTCAACAAGTTCAATACCTTTCCTCCTGGACTCCGTCATTGCGCAAGAAGACTTTTTATTCCCTCCTATATTTCACATTGTATAGTTCTATTCAGTATTGAGGCTTCTCTGAGTTTCTACAACCATCAACTATACAATTCCCAACCTCCTACTCTCAAAACCCTTGCATGTTACCTCATCTCAACCAACATCTTCCTTCAGGAAGAAGGGGTAGAATATATGGTTTTGGAATGGTGATGGCTTCTAAGGAGCAATCTCCATCTACATGGATCATGACTACAACATAACAAAGTAACGCTTAGGATAGGCCATCAAGTAGAGGCTACAAGAGAGTACTTGTAAAGAAGGAGCAGAGGAAGAACCATCATTAAGAAAAAAATGAACCTTGGATTAAGACAAAGAAGTTGATCTGTAAGGTTTCAACATTCACCTAGACCCTTTGGAGTGTGAAAATGAAGAACAATAAAAGATATATCATCAATAAGTCAAATTCAAAGCAACAAGGTGAGCATCTTGGCATTGCCGCATCATCATGAAGTTCCATGTCATCACTTCCAAGTTATGGCTTGTACAAGTGTCATCACAATGTCATATGTGTTAATGGGTCTTGTGACATCATTTGTGGGATTTAATTATGTATCTTAAAAAAAGGACAAAATATAAATGTGTGGAATTCCAAGAGTCACATGTGGAAAAAGAAAACTCACAGGTGAACCAAAGATTCATAGAAGTTCAAAGGTCACTTATTATTCCAAGAGTCATGAGGGAAGCTCAATGGTTACGGGGATATGAAAGTTAATTCCTCTTGTTATAAATACACCATCATAACTCAAGAAAAGGGATTTTGGAGTATTAAACCTTGGAGATCTAGCCTTGGCTTCTCTAGTCTGGCAGAGGAGAGAAGATCATTCTTTGGAGAAGCAAGAAGTGACTTAATGTTTCACTATTGGAGCTAGTGTCTCACCATTGTAACTGTGCACTTGGATCTTCCACTCAATTATTAGAAGCTCACTAAGCCAACACATTTTAATGCATGTATCGTGAATATTGTAGGACTATTCTTTGAATGTTTGTGGTATATATTATGTTCATATGTACTAAAGAAATTGAACTACTTCATTGTCTTTGGTGCTTATCATATTGAATGTGTGTTGTATTTGCTTTAATGATTGTTGGGTCTAAGTGAACTATTTCACTAGATAATTAACGAATATTTCCTTTTCCTCCTGTCCCTCTCTTAGGATAGTACTATTACTTTCCTTATATAGAATCACTCTTTACTTCTCTCTCGTGAGAACCTCCTTTTACACATTGCAATTGGTGTTGAACAGTGTCAACTTGCTCGCTAATTTCAAAGGCTATGTGCATACTCTCTTATGTTATTCATTGTAGTTAAGGAAAACCTTTGAGTTATGGTGGTTAAGTCGATATTCTGGATGGGGCTCCTACTCCAAAAAATGTGAGGTCTAATTCAGAATTCATACCTGGGAGACCTCGCTAGTTGATATATTTCCAGCACCATCAATAGTTAGTGCTAAATGGAGGGGTCAGATGGCAAGTTGATCATGTTGAGTCTGTTTTCAATATTTCATCTTGAATGGATCATTCCTAAATCATAATCATGAGGTGTTTTCTAAAAGAGTAGATCTTAAAGTCCCCACAAGAATAATCAATAACTTGTCTCAATTTAAGTTTGATGGCAGTAGTGAACTAAATTTCCTTGGACACTTATTTCGATTCATTCATTTTTGTCTCTCTAATGAAATTCATTTCAAATATGTTCATAGAAGCTTGTTCATCCTCACCTTTGAGGATTGTATCAAACAACGGTGTCATACATTACCATCCACTTCCATCCATTCATTCGAATAAATTGTTAAGGAGCTTCATGAAGCCTTTGACAAATATGATTTTCAAGATGTATATAAAAGGATAAATCAACTTAGAATGAAATCTGATGAAACATTAGAGGATTTTCTTCATATGCTTCTTCATATTTGTTACGTGTTTTCAGAAGAAGATGTGGATTGATATGTCATGGTTGAAAATTTTTAGTATTTGGTTCAAATCTCTTTGAAGAAAGTCAAGTCAAAACCCTTGGATGATTTTTCTCTTCCAACTTATGTCAATCATGACAAATCTCTAATTTCAGAGGAGGAACCTACCACTCATTTTATTCCCTCTCCTCCTCCTTTTGATGTTGGCATTGGGAAATATGAAAATCAAATTATTGATCCATTTACCCTACTTATACTTCCTTACTATGATTAAGGTCTCATCCAAGAAAACTCTGAATGTTATCTTAATCCCATGAAACCTAGGCTAAAGGATGATCCCTTGATCCCCCCAAATCACATTAATGTACATCACCAAAATCTTGGATCTAACATCATTAAAAATATTTTTTCCTCAAGGGACACTCACCATCCTCTATCATCTAGATCTCATGACCCTTTGTACCTAAATCCAATCAATCAATCTGCCACACTAACTACTCCTTCACATACTTTTAATTTTCAATTTGTTGGTCCAAATGTTGATTAGGTACAAAGTGATCATTTTTCATAGGTAAATGAGTAGAAAGGTGAAGATACTTTTGAAATCTCTTCCATGTTTCAAAATCCTCCATGTAAAAATGATGTTCCTTTCATTCTTGGTTGATTTGGGATCTATTCATCTCAATAGCCAATCAAATGAAATGCAAACTTTTAACTGGGAAAAGGCCTTGGGAAACTATCATTATGATGATCATGATTCATTGATATACATGGTGATGATTTCCTAGGTACATCAGACAATATTTTGATTTCTCAATAATATTTTCTTATGAGCACCTCTTCTTCAACTTGTCATTCCTTGTGTCATATTGCTTGTAATGAATTAACCCATGATCAAGACATGTCGTGCCCTTCTAATCTACAATCCAATGATTTGGGTTTTGGATTGACACAAAATAGTTAGATCATTCATATGAAGAAGAGTGCAATCAAGTCATTGAGCATCCATCTCATTCCTTGCAATCTCTTGTTGTGCATGAGGACAACTCTTCAAATCAGATTTCTCATGAGACTCTTTCTTTATTTATACATATCTAGATTTGCAATCAGAAGAATCTTATGACATGAGTAATCTATTTGTTGAGGTTGTAAAATCTGATCAAACCAGTGATGTAGATGACTTCCATTCAAATAATAATGATCTTGTTGATTTAACTTATAGTAGTTGTCCACATGCAATTTGTAATCTAACTCAGTTCTCAAAATATAGTTATCCAACCTTTCAAAGTTTCGAAACTTGTAAAGGAATTGAGTCAATTCAACTATAGTTGATGGTAATGCCAAGTTCTCACAATCCTGATGATATCCTCGAACTATGTCAGATCTAGATTTCCTCGCAAAACTCTTTCCTTAGTTCATAGGATGCAAAATCATTCTTAATGGATTTTGGGTTTATTTGAGACAATTTTTATTATTCTCAATATTGGGTTTCTAATGAGATAATGGATTTTGATTTAGTTAATTCATATTCATGTAAACCTCTTGCATTGAAATTAAGATTGGAATGTACATCTTTCATGGATGCATGCAACTATGAAGCCTATCATTTTTTTTAGTATGATAAAGATCATCATTGGTCGAAGAGTTCATATATGTTGAGTGTTTTTGTGAACAATCAACTCCTAATATTTATTGTGAATGTTACGAAGCTAACCAATTTTGTTCTATCCCAACCAATCATTTTGAGTAGAATTCATTACTTGAATCATTTAGTTGATCAAAACCCTCATGTCGGTATGGATACTAGATTTGATTTGACATATCCATTTAAGCTTTTTCCAACATGTTGCTGTAATCAGTTTCCTAGATACAAAAGGCTAGAAATTGCTTTTAATTCCCCGAGCTTTCATATTACTGGTCTAGTATGGAATTGGACACAAAAGGAACTAATCGAGAATCAAGAATTTTTTAAAAAATACTTAGGGAAATATAGTTAGGGTTTTATTTAATTTTATTTTTCTTTCTTGATACATTCTTGTGATGTTCCTTATTAATTTTCTTTACAATTATTATATCTGTATCATAAAGACAATTTCGAACTAATGAAGATCACAAACACGATAAAAGAATAGAATATGTAGGCACTCAGTTAGAGCAAAATCCCCTCTTCTAAGGGAAAACCCAAAAATGTGTCTTCTCTTCTTTTTAGAACCAAATCAAATGAGGCAACCAAGATTTCTAGACCAACAATAACTCCTCCTCCATCCAATGCAGCCTTTCAACTGACCTCCCTTTATCAAGATAAAGATGCCCAAGTCAAAAAATTGTTATATCATCAAATTCAAGCCAAGTCAATGCAAAATTTTCTCCAATTATGATTTCGTCCTTCACTTTAAATCTGCAACTTATTTTCCCTCAACCCTGTTGTTCTATATTTATACTTTCTCACACGTGTTACAAACAAAGGTAGATTTTGGTCCTTCTATGCTTGACAAGGTAGCCCTTCCTTCCTCGCATTCATTGTTCTTCCTTAGCAATGGATTTAGCCCTTTCTTCTAAGTATTTTTCACTTCCTTCCTTAAATTTAATTGTAGATCGAATCTTCTTCTTTCTTTGCTTCACAATAGGTCAAATACATGTCTTATTTATAGTCTTCAAGTGTGGATGAGTTCCCTTAATGACGCTGACTTGATAGTACAGTGAGCTGACTTTGAGGAGGAGGGAAAAAGACTTATTTTTACATAAGAATAATTTCCTTTCTTTACATAAAAAATCCTAAGAAGGGTCTAATATATGATTACAAGGACTATGGCTCAAGATACTAGCTTAAAAGCACTCAATTGGTTCTTTGACCTATAAACATAATAAATAAAGCACGAAACCCATGCTTATAAAGTATTTTTATTTCTTCTTTCTTTTGGTAATTACATCATGACTCAAATACAATTATGAAGATTGATACTAGTTACATTTCTCAACAGTCCCTCTTAACTAGGGAGGTATTCATAATTTTTTAGCCGGTACAAGGTTGACGTCAATTTAAACGTTCCAAGAAGAGTATAACAACTTACGCAATGTTAGATACCAAACTGCCAAGGTATAACGTCAATTATCCAAGTGTCAAGACATTATTTCAAATATCCATTAACTAAAGGATATGTGTCATTTCCAATACACTTCTACAAGTATCTAAGAAATTAACAGGGACTAAGGTGTCATCAAGGAAACTTGCCACTATAGGTACCATCAAGCTACAACCTTGATATCAATCCAAATGAATAGATACCATCTCGACCTCCATGCAAAGACAACAACCCTTAGGGATATGGGTATCATCAAGGTCAAACACTAAAATGGAGCTCCACAAGACCAAGATACCCTCCCACACCAAGATCCAAACATCATCAAGGCAAAACAACAATTGATATCTCAATACTAACTAGGCCAAGGTGTCCTCCAAAGTACTATCATACGGGAAGTTTAATAGTATTCATCTCTTCCTTTCAACCAAATCAAAGATATCCACCAATCAAAGAATGCTTATCAATTATTCAAACTTCTTAGGGAGAGATCCACACATCAACTACTTGTTCAACCATTAGAATAGCCAGTAGCTTCATGACCTCAACTAGTATTGGTACTTTATCATCAATATGTTAGCATAAAATCTAGGGTCCTGAACCATTCTAATGTCTCTTAGTTCATCACAATATCCAAACAAATCTCCATGGAAGCTTCCCTCTTCAAGTTCTCCAACAACACCAAACTCATCTTCAACACTTCTCAAAACATTTGAGTCTTTGTTAATGACACTTCAATACTAAAAATCTATAATGTGTTAGCATTTCTTCATGTCCATCACATCATGTTCTCAATTAAGGAGGATATACACTTTCCTTTATCCAAGCCCCCTCTCAACTTAGGGAAATAAGTCCATCATCAACAATTGTATTCTTCTAGCTATAAGGCTCTTTATTTTGCATCATCTCATCATCCGAGAACTTCAATCTTCCAAAAAATAATTCTTCATATGACAACAAAGTCACCTTTCAATCAATAATGTAAACTTAAATGTCATATGGGTTCTTACAACTTCCTCTTTCCATCATGCTCATTACAAGGTCGTCATCAAACACAAGGCAAGCTTACAAATTTCCAACCTCTTACAAACTATGTGCTTGCAAATATCAACATGTATAACCAACCACACAAGTGCATATGTACAAGAGCATTAAACAAAATTTATCAATATGGGGTTAGCATGTTATCACAAAGAGAACATCTAGGGTTATCAAAACTTATATATTCAAAGAATAGACCTAGTTATCAATCAACTAGGGTTGCACTTCCATTCCCTAGACTCTTACAATAATCTTTTCTAGGGTTTTATCACAAACCCTAGATGCCATCATCAAAACTTTGATACAAAACATTAAATATACAACTAGACCAAGTTATTGTTTCAACCATACAGAAACATATAAACCTATGGTTTCATTCCTAGCATCTTACATAAACTATTATAAGGGTTTTTCCATAAACCCTAATTCATTAAACCATAAAAATCTAGGGTTTCATCATATGTTCTAGATATCATCAAAAAAACCTAAAAGGTTATGGTTTTTAGAGTGAACTGTAAAGGTTATGGTTTTACCAAAGTGAACAAAAGATAGATAGTACGATAAGAGTTTATTTAATATAAATATAAATCAACCTAAAAAATAAGAATCTTTATGATTATATAGAAAAAACCTAAACATGAGAGAGTAATTAATACAAATTAACTTTTAAGGAAAAAATGATTGTACCTTCTTATATGATGGAGAAATGTCACAAACGTTATAACCTTATGGATACCTCGAGTTTCTCTCTTTCACAAACCTTATAGGGCTTCTTATTGAAGGGCTCTCTTTGCAAAAGTGCTTCTCACAAGTATTATTTTTGAAGGCTCCCTCTTAATCTAGCTACAATCCTTTCTTTCATCTACTGTCTTTAGAATATACCTTTCAAGGAAAATAAAAATAAAATGATTACAATCGAGCAATAGTAATAAAGCTAGATACATAAACAAATAAAAAATAGTGAAAGAGATCAATAATACTTATCTTTTGTGAGAAGGTGGAAGCTTCCTCTTGAAAGGATTCCTCTTGCATATGATCATATATGTACCTGCAACATTTTCTTGACAAGTACCAGAAAAAAATTATACAAATACAAGAGTATAATTACAAACTAGGGATTTCATAGAATTTTTAGGAATTGAGAAATTCCTTGGGTTTTGATATCCAAACACTAAAATTATACATGTTACCTTTCAAAACATCGGTCCTATGGTTTTAAAACCAATTATATCCTTACTAGAGCTTCCCATTTTCCCTCAATTACCTAGAAACCCTAGAGACCAAAAGCCAAGGATTTCATGATGGAATAGAATAGGGTAAGGGTTTACCTTTAGGGTTTTTCAATATAGGTTCTATATAGGGTTTATAATCCCTAGATATTGTTAGAAAATGTAATATGGAAGCTTATTATATTTATTTTATTTAACCTTGATACTTGCTTAGTAACCTTAAGTATCTTCTCTAAGTTCTTTAGTTAAATCTTATCATCAAATAATATCAAGAAAAGTAAATGCAACAATACAGGACACAAATATAGGATCTCAACCAAGGTAAAACCCCTCCAAGGGGAAAACCCAAAAACTCTTCTCTTCATATAATCTACTTCAAATGAGATACAAATACCCAATCCCTAAACCAAGTCCTTTTCCCAGTACCAAGTTAGACCTTCCTTAAGTCCTTCTTGAATATTCATCAAACTACTACATAATGTCGCTCGATCTGCCAGCTCCAGCATTATTACTTGACTTGTAAATTTGATATGAAACCTCAGCCCCACATCTCCTGCGGAAACCCTAATTTGACCTCCTTCTGGAACCTTCCAAGGGCAAGACAACTCTTCCAAATCTCAACAAGTTATAGACAAAGTTTCCTTCATTCCAACTACCAGTTTCTACACTTCATCCTAATTTAAATTATCCCTACAACATTGACCTCTTCCTAAAACCTATAAACCTTATAATCTCACATGTGTGAGAGATATAGACCCCAAAAACCAAGAAATTTCATCTGTCTTCCTTCTTCTTGACCCTCGCTTTCCTTATTGCAGTTGCCCAACTATAGATCAAACTCTTTCTTGTAGATCAAACTTGTGAGTGAGTGTGTCACCAAATGAAGTTGAATTTCTCTTTATATAGCCTACTCAAGGGGTTGAATTCTCTCCTTTATGCCAAATTAAGGATCCTAGGGCTGACTTATACTCTTGGAGATTCTGAAACTTTCTAGACTCAAAAATAATTATTTTTACAATTACAAATTTCCCATAAGGGTCTTATAAATATGATGTTGACTCCATTGACTCATGACAATAAATACTAAGACCTAACAAAACCTATAATCATGAAGAACATGCTTTTACCTTAAATAACATAAATAATGAGTGTGAAACCCATGCTTTAATAAAAATAATTTTATTTTCTTTTTCTTGTTTTTTACATAAGATACATATTAAAATGAATACAACAATTACGAAGACTGAAACTAGTTACATTTCTCAATGCTCCCTCTTAACTAGGGAGGTATTCATAATTGTACAACCAATACAACATCATATCTCAAACTATAGAGTTCTCAAGAAGAGTTGGATTGATAAACCATATTGTAAGCATCATCATTATAACCAGCACTATCCTCGAGGCCCAACTAGATAAGCTCTTCTTTTATTCAAGAGAATTATGCTAGGAGGCTTTATGTGTGATACCGCACTACCTCTTTAAGTTACATACCCCATCTCGATGTCCACAAGGTATGTCCTTTTAGGCTTATTCTTATCTTGGATCTCCATACCTAATTCCTCAAAGAATATCAGTCCTCTTAGACAACTCTTCTTTTGGATTCCTATCCCATCCTCAAAGAGTGTCGATCTATTTCCTTTCTTGGATGTTATATCCTCGAAGAAACCACATATGTGTATCTAATCCTTCTCTATTTTATCTTCATCACTTGAAGAGGAGAATGCACATGTGATGTTCATCATCACTCTCTCTCAACTAGAGAGTCATCTATATTCACCCTTAATCTTGAGAAAAAAAAATGCTCCTTATTCACAAAGACTCTTGTTTCTCCCTCTCAAACTAGAGGATATTCCTTCCCTCCAAATAATGGAAGCCGGCATCACAAGCCTCACTTATTGTCTTCATGAGAGTAACAACTACTTGATTTTTATATCTACATGGATCCCTCTTTCGTTTTCATCGATTGTTTGCTTTCAGGGTATCATGGAGCCATTTCATCTCTTTCATATTTGTGATAGGATCCAGGCCATCTTACTTTCCCATCAATTTCTTCTTCAACCATGAAGGCGTTGCATTGATCCTTCTTGATATTCAATTTTATCATGAAAGTGATCTTCTTTATACTTTAGGTTATCTTCTCATATATCTACCCTTTAAATCCCAAGATGGACTCATCTTGATTTTATAGTTTCTAGGTACCATACATTCTCAACATTTTGCATTCATATAGTTGAACTTACCTCAACTATCATTATGTATTCCTACAACATTCTTTTCCCGATAGAAAAAAAACAATATGTTAGCCAGATAACCAAACCATAAATGAAATAGACTTACTTTACCATGGTGACTTTCTCGTACGATTAACATCATCATCGACCATATCTTCTCAAACTTTCCTTCTTGCATCAAAGTGCCCAAGGATCGAAATTGATTACCAAGTTAAAATTTTTATTTCAAAGATTATACTAGATGTTAATCAATATTAAATACATATTCTAGAGAAAGACCTAAACTTCTATACATTCTTAAGTAAGTCATTCTATTCCTTTCCATCATCATTAGTAGTTAAACATATATTTATAACCAGCTTCATTTCATAATATTCTTTCATATATCAATCTTATCTAAAGTTTCCTTTTCAACACTCATTCCTATGCTTTCATCAAATCATCTAGATCTCCATATATCTTACAAAAAGTTGTATCCTAATCCATTGCAACCATTCATCCCTTTTTACCAGTATGTTTCCAAATTACATAGAATACATATTATTCCTATCATGATGCTTTCCCCATGGAATTTCCAAGATGATGGTCTTTTACGGATCATAGTGATTCATTTAAGTAAGATGACAATCTATGGCATAATCTGGATGAACATTATGAAAAATGGTTTAAAATTATATCCTATATCATCTCTATTAAATTCCATACATGATACTGTCATATGCTTCTATCATATGATTCTTATGCAAAACATATCATCTAAAGAGAAATCAACATTCATAAAAAAACCTAGAAGTCAGTGAACCTTCTTTTAGTAGTAAAGATCCTTCAATTATTCCTTGTTTTCTTTCTTCTTAAGTTCTCCCACTTCTTCAGCTACATGAGCTTCACTTCTATCCTTTCTCTTATTATTCTGTCGATTTGGAAAATCCCTTTTGTAATGTCCAAACTCATTTCACTTGAAGCATTGCACCTTGGACATGTCTTTCTTCTTGGACTTTCCAAACTTTCCTTTCTTCATCTTCTTGACTTGGGCTAGAAAGGCTTGAGACTTCTCATCTGATCCAATGTCATTCTTAACCTTGATCCTCAATTCTTCTAGTATGCATTGTGCCCACAACTCATAAAATGGATTTGAATCCTTCTTTTTGTAGACACTTATTGCAAAATTGATCCATTCTAGTTGCAATGCATTTAGAACACATACAATCACCTAAAAATTAGTTATGGATTCCCCAAGTCCTTGTAAATGGTTTGTTAGTTAAGAGACTCTCATGAGGAAGGATTCCATATCCTCATCCTTCGATTTCTTCATCCTATATATTTTTTTTTGTAACTAATTTTTTGACATGTTGTACTTAAAGAGTGCAAATTCACTAGCCTGTCGTACACGGCCTTAGAAGTCTTGAGGTTTTCCAAAAATGGAACAATATACTCATTGATTGATTCCACTATGATACTTTGAGCTATTAATTCCCCTTTCTTGTACTTGTATAGTTCTTGTGTCTTATCTTTCTCAGATTTAATAACTTATCTAGTAACATATCCCATTACATCTTGTTCTGTGAGTATCTAGTCAATCCTTTTCTTCCATGCTAGATAATTTGAAACCCTAATTAGCTTATTTCTCTCCTTGCATAAATAATTTACATGAATTGAAGATTCAACCATTATGAGATAGTGTGATACTTACTTGAATAATATCTCCAACCTTCTTGATATCTTCAAGGCCTTCAAAAAGTGCTTGATGTTGCCCTTGAAGTATGTTCCTTAGGATTCTTCCGTTAAAAACTTCCAAGATTGATGCCTTGTAAATACCCTTTGTGCAATATGGATGTAGTTTTGATCTTCTTCAATGTAGAAACCCTATATTAGAAGGGTCTTCTACCAACAATTTTTTAACTAGATTCCTTCAAGAGGCAATCTTCTTCTTTTATGCCTTGAGAGCTTCCTATCCTTGATCAACAACTATTTCTCATGTTCTTCCAATTGCCTTCCTTGGTAACCTTAGCTCTGATTCCATGTTATAAAATGTAATATGGAAGTTTATTGTACTTATTTTCTTAACCTTGATAGTTTCTTGTGAATCTTAACGATCTTATTTGAGTTCTTTAGTTAGATCTTATCATCAAATAATATCAATAATATTAAATGCAACAACAAAGGACAAATATATAAGATCTCAGCCAGGGAAAAACCCCTCCAAGGGGAAAACCTGGAAACCCTTCTCTTCATATAATCTAATTCAAATGAGATACAAAGACCCAAGCCTTAGACCAAGTCCTTCTCTGAGTACCAAGTTAGCCCTTCCTCAAGTCTTTCTTGAATATACAACAAACTACTACACACTGCAACTCAATCTGCCATCTATAACACAGTCACTTGACCTGCAAGTTTGACCTTGCAGTTCTTGAGGAAACCCTAATTTTACCTCCTTCTAGGACATTCTAAGAGCAAGACAACTCTTCATAAGGTCAGTGAAGTCTAGACAAAGTTTCCTTCCTTCTAGCTACTAGTTTCTACACTTCTTCCGACTGCAACTTCGCCATACAATTTCAGCCTCTTCCTGCAACCTAGAAACCCTATGATTCCAGACGTGTGAGAGAGATATAGCCCAAAAACCAAGAAATTCTGTCCTTCTTTCATTTTTACCTTCACTCTCCTTCTTGCAGCTACACAGCTATAGATCGAACACTTTCTTGTAGATCAAACTTGTGAGTGAGAGTGTTACCAAATGAATGAAGTCGAACTACTTTTCATATAGCCTTATAAAGGGGTTGACTTCCCTCCTTTAGGCCAAATTGAGGATCCCAAGGCTGATTTATACTCTTAGATATTATCAGACTTTCTAGACTCAAAAATAATTATTTTTACAATTACAAATTTCCCAGAAGCGTCTCATAAACATGATGTTGACTCCATTGACTCATGACAATTAATCCTAAGACCTAACAAACCCTAGAAGCATGATGAACTTACTTTTACCTAAAATACCATCAATAATGAGCATGAAACCTATGCTTTAATAAAAATAAATTTCTTTTCTTTTTCTTATTTCTTATATAAGATACATATTTAAATGAGTAAAATAATTATGAAGACCGAAACTAGTTACATTTCTCAACGGATGCAAAAAAATTCTAATGCATGTTGACCCTTTATTCATAAAACCATTATACATACCTTCATCTTGCTACAAGTCCTATAGATCTAGGGTTGTTGGACCATCCACTTATTGTTCTCCTAGAAGTGTTGATTTATGCTCTTCCTATCCTTGAGAATCATGCACCTTTTTCTTTGAGTTTGAACAATCGAGGTTATGGAATATGATAGCCTTAAATGCTATTGAAAACTATTCAACAAACTTGCGTTCTTCTTCAAAATTATTGCATTATTATTTCTACAATTGTGGCTCATTTGTTAGGGCACTTCTTAGGCTTCTCATCCCTCTTCAATTGTGAAACATACTTTTTCAATTATCACAGAACCCTGTGGTACTTATTTTAGATGGAGAAACACCATAAATTGTTCACACAACAATTCATCCTAATATTCAAGGTAACTCATTCACTGGCTTAAAGTACTACTCCAAGTCCACAAAACTTATACAATAGGTCTCATTCTTCTTGTATAAATACAAGACTCTTGGTCTTGAATGGGAATTTCTTTGTAGATCTGATCCTTTGAAACTTGGTCTCATTCTTAGGCCTAAACTACACCATACTCTACCTTCAGGCCCTTGCTCTACCACAAGGATATACTTTCCTCCATTATTCATTCAACAAGTTGCAAATGACCCTCCTATACCTTTATTTCATGGCTTCAATCCTGTAGAATCTTTTTCTAATTTCGGATATGATTTTTAGTAGAAAGTGTGACAAATATAAGCCTAACTTAGGCCTTAATCAATTCATAAATTTGGTGAACTTATCTCAGAGAAATATGATCTGCAATACTTCTCACCTTGAAAACCCTTTTGAGTTCAAACAATAGTGATCTGCCATCTACCTATGATCTTGACCCTAGCTATGATACCATGTTGAGAAATCCTTAGGGTAGCATTCTTAGGGTTTTATTTAATTTGATTTCTATTTCTTGATATTTTCTTGTGATGTTCCGTATTAATTATTCTTTACAATTTTTATATCTTTATCATCAATACAAATGCTAATCAATGACGATCACAAACAAAACAAAAGAACACAAGATGTAGGCACTTAGCTAGGGGGGACCCCTCTTCTAGGGGAAAACCCAAAAAATAGTATTCTCTTCATTTTAGAACCAAATCAAATGAGACAACCAAGATCTATAAACCAACAATAACTCCTCCTCCATCCAATTCATCCTTTCAACTATCTTTCCTTTATCAAGATAAAGATTCCTAAGTCAAAAAAATTGTTATATCATCAAATTCAAACCAAGTCAATGCTACATTTGCTCCAATTAGGATTTTGGCCTTCCATTTGTCTCTGCAACTTTTGTTCCCTCAACCCTGTTGTTCTATCTTTGGAATTTCTCACACGTGTTATTGATAGAGGTAGATTTCGGTCCTTCTATGCTTGACAAGAGATTCCTTCCTTCTCCACATTCATTCTTCTTCCTTAGAGATATATTTAGCCCTTTATTATAAGTATTTAACACTTCCTTCCTTTCTTCAATTGTGGATGAGTTCCCTTAATGAGACCAACTTGACAATAGAGTGAGCTGACTTGGAGGAGGAGGGACAAAAGACTTATTTTGACATAACAATATTTTTTTGTCTTTACATAAAAAGCCTAAGAAGGTTCTAATATATGATGAAATTACTATGGCTCAAAACACTAGCCTAGAAGCACTCAATGGTTTCTTTGACCTATCAACATAATAAATAAAGCATGAAACCCATGTTTAGAAAATAATTTTCTTTTATAATAATTTTCCTTTTTCTTTCTTTTGATAATTACATTATGACTGAAATACAATTATGGAGATTGTTAAGTTACATTTCTCAACACAATCTTGTATGTCAAACCATGGGTCTAATAACTTTCATTCCAATAATAATTTTCCCACTATTGTACCAGATGACAGTTGTTTTATATTTATTGATCTTGTTGAACCCATTGATATTTGTGATTTATCATTCAACTGTTTAGATACTTGTCAAACATTTGACGTACTTTAGCCTTTGTTGATGTTTATATCAAGTCCTCAATATCTTGACAAGGTTTCTGAATGAGATTAGGCTATATTTTCCTTGCAAGGTTCTCTCCATGATTTGTATATACTAATCGAAAGTTCATCCTCCTGAGAGTTTTAAGGTTTTGAAAAGGTTTGTCTTGGATTTCATGATTGAATCTATGGTTGGTTGGAAACATCCTACTTAGAAAGCTCTGTCACTAATAATAAGTTTCAATCTTTCATGTTGTTTAATAAGAATGAAAACACAAATGAAGGTACATTCACAACAAGTTTTCGAGGTTGATATGACTCTTGTTCTAAGCTAAAAGGTAAGGATGTACGTTGGTTAAGGCTAGTTGTTATGGCACACATTTCTGCCTTTATAAAAGAAACTTCCATCTCTTGTGCAAATTATTCGTGGTCATATTTTTGTTTTTCACATTGCTTTATATTGCATTTAATTTCTCTTATATTTCTATTTGCAGGTTGGGAGCATATTTTGTGGCTACATTGGAAACTTCACTATAATTAACCCTCACCTTCTAGTTGGTAAGATCATGAGTAGGTCTAGTTCCATTTTAGTTTTCCTTTGCATTTCATTCATATTTTATTTTTCCCTACTTCCAGTTGTATATTTTCTTTTTCTTTTCTTCACGTCTTGCATGTTTCTTTTCTTTTGAATCATGCACTTTCTCTCCTTTTTTTTCTTACTTTTGTCTTATATGTTCCTTTTTAATATAGTCCTCCATTTCGTTTTGATCATGACCTCTTGTTTTGTCATGTAATTTTTTTTAATTCAATAATACACTACATAAAATGTTCTTACTTGGATCAAAAGACAATGTGGTGAAACTTGAAAAGTGAAATTGTCATGGAAAACAACACTTTGATAATCTAGAATCATATTCTTTGTATTGGTTATATATATATATATATATATATAATATGTATATAGTAAATTCAATGATGTATGAATGATAAATATGATCCATTTGAATGGAAATTCATAAGCAAAACCATAATTCCCACATCTATTTTACGATCGTCATTCCTTGGCTCGGTATGGTAATTGAATGGTGTTTTATTTTTGGTCCAATCGAGTAGAGAAGGAAAATGGGAACAATGATGAGAAGCATACCAATTTCATAGGTATATATAATTGTCTCTAAAGGAAAAACCTATCCTAATATTAATAAGATGGGATCCTTCTTCAACCTTGGCGATATAAACATCGAAAAAAATGCCAATGTGCATATTGAAATCAAAGAAACAAAGGGTGAACTAAAAGAAAGGCTTCCTATGCAGAGAGGTGAAGAACGTAACTTTGTCGGGGTACTGAACATGCCCACTAGCCTATAGTGACTCCATTGGGGTACTGAATAGGCCTGCTAAGAACAAAGCAACACTGGAGATGAAACTAAAACTTTGATCATTTCAAACTCATGATTACATATTACCCTTCCCCTAGATTGAAATAATTGTGATATGACACGCTTTGTGAATGTGTTCAACCGAGAAAGGAGATAGAGGAGACTACATATATAATAGGGTCAAATGGGGAAGTCTAGGAAATCCACGAAATGAACCAATACTTCTTGAAGGACTAAGACGTTGTGCTCAAACATAGACCTAAACAGACAAGCTAGAGTTCTATCAGTGTGTCTCCAAGTGTTTTCATTGTGAAAAACACCCTCAAAAATTTTGCTTACACTTGAATTTTGGACCCTACTTGTGATCCTATGATCTATCATTCCTTTATTTTTCATAGTCGCTTCATGGTCAGTTGATGTTTCCTAAGATTCTAAATGTTAAAGTCACTTGCTTACACATGCTCAGTCTTTAAGGCATTTATAAGCACTCTTCTTTCAAGAAATCCTAACAGTCAATATGTACCTTAGAAATTCAAGCACTATGCAATCCTTGTTGACATTTGTTGTGTAGATGTTGAGGAAAATGATTGCGCAAAAAGAGGAAAGCGACTGCGCAGATGTTGAGGACAATGACTATGCAATTCTTTGTGGATGATGATGATGCAGTCCCAAGAGATAGTGATTGTGCAGTCTTCGAGGATAATGATTGTGTAGTTCCTGGAGAAAAATATTGGGCAACCCTTATAGACCATTAGTGCACAACCCCAAGTTGACATTTCTCAAACAAAAATTGTATCATCTCCCTAATGAGTTTTCTCAATTGTCTCTTTTGTGCTCTTTGGTTTTCATTAGTGTCTCTTTCACTTTTTTTATTGTTGTTTTTTCTTTCTTTCACTTTCACAAGTGGTGTTTTTATGTTCTCTTCACTATATCATGTGTCATTTTCACTTTCTTTAGATTTTCTGAGTGTCGTTATCATGTTTTCTTACTATCATAGATGTCAGTTTCGATTTCTTTCACTCTTGCATGTGTCACATTTTAGCGCACCACTAGAGGCCACTCCAATGCATTATGTTGCATTAGTTGATCATATATATCATAAGGATATGTTCTAGAAACTCTCACACACCTTAGCACATTGTTTGGTCGCAGTTGACACTCCTATCATTACTTATATTCTAACTGTCACAAATTGGCGTTTCAACTAATATCACACTTAAAAATAAGTGTAGATTTGTTGTTGTTTCAAGGTATGCATGTTGATTTTGAGTCTTTTTGTGTGTGATGACTGATGTTATCCTAGTGTGAGATCACCTTTTCAAGATTTGATTGCATGTCTTCTTCTCTCTTGCCTCATTGATCCCACACTTATCCATTTTAGAGCTTTCACTATCTTTGCAACTTTCAACCTTCCCAGGCCACAATGAAGCATCTTCTGTCTCTTGAAAATACACACTGTGAAATCTTAAAGGATAGTCTCCCTCCATCAGCACACTAAGAAACCTTGAAACCTAAGCCATCAATTCAGTTTCTTGACCTTATCAGCTACGCAATTCTTGTTCTCTCTTGCCTTATATTTTTCATTACACAGTTGTAGCGGGAGTTCAGGCCTCTCTGTGTCACTAACCTGCTCAACTGCACAGTTGGTTAAGTCTTCCTTTCAGTCACTACACATTGGACAATTCTAGATAGAAACCCTATCTCCTTTTCTCTCTAAGTTTTCCAACTACACAGTTTGCTTCATCAAGTGAGCCTCCTATTATGCATTGTGTAGTTCCATTGAGCAAGGGATCATCTTTGTATCATTGAAGTCCTCAATTGCGCAATCCACCAAGTATGTCTCTCAATAATTGCGATTTCATAATTATAGTGACTAGTTATGCTCCTCCTACTGACTAAAATCCCTCACTGTGTAATCCTTTTTCCTGGTTTTCTCCTTACTACATGTTTCACATTTTCAATGGATAGTGAGGCCTTCCTTCAGTCCTTATGATGCCCAACTGCACAATCCTTGTCTCTTCTTTCTTGGGCACTCCTCATTGCAGATCATCATTCAACAATCTTGATACCTTGCCTCCTAGACTCCCTCACTGCACAAGAAGACTTGGCATGTCCTCATGTACTATGCATTGCATAATACTAGTCAGAAATAAGGCCTTTGTAAGTTCCTACAACCCTCAGCTTTGCAATTCCCAGCCTCTTGGTTCTCTCAAAACCCTTGCATGTTGCCTCATCTCAACCAACATAATCCATGAGTAAGAAGGGGTAGAATAGATGGTTTTGGATTGATGTTGGCTTATCATGAGTGGTATCCATCTATACGTATCATCACTGCAACATGAAAAAGAAATGATTAAGAGAGGCCATCAAGGAGAGACTACAGGAGAGTACTTGTAAACAATGAGTAGAGGAAGAATCATCATGAAGAACACAAAGGAACCTTGGATCAAGACAAAGAAGATGATATGGAAGGTTTCAATATTCACCTAGACCCTTTGGAGGGTGAAAATGAAAGGCAAGCAAAGATATATCATGAAGAAGTCAAAGTCAAAGCATCAAGGAGAGAAACTTGGCATTTCCACATTGTCTTTAAGTTCCATGTCTTCATTGCCAAGTTATGGCTTGTACAAGTGTCATCACAATGGCATATGTGTCAATGGGTATTTTCGCATCATTTTTGGGATGTAATTATGTATCTTCAAAAAATGACAAAATGTAAATGTGTGGAAGTCCAAGAGTCACATGTGGAATATGAAAAGTCACATGTGGACCAAAGAGTCATAGAAGTTCAAAGGTCACTTGGGAGTCCAAGAGTCATGAGGGAAGCTCAAGAGTCATGGGGATATGAGAGGTCAATCCTCCTATTATAAATAAACCCTCATAACTCAAGCAAAGGGATTTTGGAGTATTATACTTAGGAGAGATAGCCTTGGCTTATCTATCTTGGCATAGGAGTGAAGATCATTCTTTGGAGAAGCAAGAAGTGACTTAATGTTCCACTATTGGAGCTAGTGTCTCACCATTGTAATTGTGTACTTGGATATTTCATTTAGTTATCAAAAGATCACTAAGCCAACACATTTTCACACATGTATAATTAATATTGCAAGACTATTATTTAAATTTTTGTGGTCTATGTTATGTTCATATTTAATAAATAAATTGAACTACGTCATTGGCTTTGGTGCTTATCTTTTTTAATGTGTGTTTTGTTTTCTTTAATGATTGTTGTGTATATGTGAACTATTTCACTATATAATTAATGGATCTTCCCTTGCTCTCGTATGTCTCTCTTAGGATAGTACGATTACTTTCCTTCTAGAGAGTCACTCTTTACTTCCCTCTCGTGAGAGATTCCTTTTACACATTGAAATTGGTGTTTCACGGTATCAACTTACTTATTAATTTCAAAGGTTATGTGCATACTCTATTATGTTATCCATTGCATCTAAGGAAAACCTTTGAGCTATGGTGGTTGGGTTGATACTCTGGATGGGGCTCCTACTCCAAACGATGTGAGGTATAATTTGGACTTCATACTGGGGAGAACCTCTTTATTGATGGATTTCCAGCATTGTCAACAAATATCTACCCGATAAATATTCTACCTTTGACAACCACATTATACATCAATGAAACCCACCCTCAAGAAAGTTCTCAACATTTTCTTGTCCATATAATCGAAATAACATGGTGGCCATAAGTTGGAATGGATTCCTCATCATGTTTACAATTTATTCTCTATTGGCCCTGGTTCTGAATGTTCCCTTGATTATCCATCATTTCTTAAGGATTTCTATACGCAAGATATTCAAGTTACTCATCCACTCTTCATCTAGGGACTCTTCCTCTCTGTGAAACCTATAATATAACTTTATGTTGAAAGTAGTGAATGAGGCTAAAGGTCTCCCATTGTTGTCTCTAATCATTACCTCCTGTGGATATGAATATTGCACCAACCACTCTACTACTTTTTCACACAAAAAACCCAACCAGTGGGTTTCCATCTTTGGCAACCAATATCTTCTCATTGCCTTATAAAATTTAGTATTTGGATCATCAGTAGATAACTCATATTTGTTAAACTTATGGTTGATCTCTAACTACGTATATGAGAGGTATTTTTCAAGGTAGTAAGGAGGATCATAGAACTTTGGTCTAGAGGAGTTGTTGGGTTCTTCATCACCCAAGGATTTGACTATTGGGGTCTTTCCAACATATATCTTAGATTTGGATAAGGTTCTCCTACAAAAATCATCCATTATAGATATTATCTTAAAGAATGAAATGCAAGTGCTTAAGGCCAATGGGTTTTATGATATACTAAATTTTAGAAAAGTAGCTTTAAAGTTGAGGAAAAATCTTTTCAGGGTCACTATCTTTACCATGATGGTTGAAATATTTTTTCATGGAATATATCACTAAGAGACTAGGGAGAGAACTAGTGTTTTTAGTAATATAGAAAATGAAATTTGGTTACAAATATGAAGAACAACTGGGTTAAAACATGAATACTGCTTTGTGAAAAGAATGATTCTTTAAAGAAAATACCTAGATATCATGATGAAACACATGTTTGATTATTCTTGGGCTATGTCAATCCATTTCCCAGACCTTGTTGCAATCAACTAGTGTTTTTCTTTGTTGGTACGAGCTACAACAAATGGTAGAAGTGCACACTTGGCAAATGAGGGCATAGGTCCAAGAGAGAAGATCATAGCACAATCTCCAAGAATAATAAAAGTCCTTTAAAACATATTTAAAAATTATTTTCTAGGAAAAATAAACACGAGACAATATTTAATTCAGTAAAATTAATTGTTGGGTAAAAATTTATAGTAATATATCGTAAGCAGTAAAAAAAAAAGCAAAGTAAAAAAGCATTAAAATAAACTTACTGGGTTTGAGCTAGTTGTGGATAAACCTGATTTGGAAAACTAAGATGAGAAACTCCTTTAACCTCAATTAGTTCAACCTCCAAAGAAGAGAGTTAAGATTGTGTGAGGAAAAGGGTGAACTCTAATCTTCTTTTAAAGTGTTTAATTGGGCTTTTGCATCGATAACTTGAGAAATTTCTTCATTAAACTTGAGTTTTTCTCCTTTTGATATTTTGTTAACCCAAAATAAAGCAATTAAAATCTAAAAATATAAGTTTAAAAGAGAGAAAAATTTAAAACTAAAAAACATATCCAATTAAAGGTTGAGTCATGCTCTCTAGCACCCACTTGAAATCTAATAGAGTGTTATATTTCTCCCTTTATGCTTAGCATGGCGCTAATGACACAAAGGGAGGCTCCAAAATTGAGTTAAGAGAGAAAAATTTCTTGTGTAGCAATGGATTGAGGGTCTCTATAGCACTATGGAGAGTTGACCAAATCCAAAAGCTAAAGGGGAGGCTTAGAAAAGGCAAATATTGAGCTTGTATCACTGGACAATATCTCAAGGGGGCATTATAGTTTTTTGTTAAGGTCCAAGAGGGTGCTACAATGAGAGATAAGGCTCAAAAACCAAGTTTAAATCTCAATTTCAAGGTTCTTGCATTGAGATGGAGGTCAAGAGGGTGTTATAGTGAAGCATAGAGGCCCAAGAGAGTGATACATGAGGCTAGAGAGACTCATATTTGCAAGAAAACTTAACTAAAAACCTCTCTCAAAGGAATGTATCAGTAGGCTTGAACATGAATGATTACCTTAAGTTTTGTTACTAGCCTAGAAAGTTGAATTAGGCTTTCAAGTTTGCCTCTAGTATCCCAAGTTTGGAGGGCTAGTTAAGGTTCTTGGAAGATTGAAAGACTTGACAACATGATCTCTGTGTTAGCTTGAAAATATGGGCACCTCAATTCCCTTTAGTCATAAGACACTAGGATGAATTGAGGAGGGTTGTTGTAGCAACTATAACAGATCCTTTACCATTGAAGGAGGAAAATTAATAGCCTTATGACCCACATAAATATTCTTGAGTTTAAGGACCATGAATGAGACGTTGAATCACCACATAGTCCCTCTTTTGGGAACATTTGGCCTCTGTTTGGGATATGGGCACCATTATTATGTCACAAATTGTTCTTATGGAAATAACCATGATTTTCAGAGGATAACAAGGGCATTAGGCCCTCACTAAAGCTTAGAGGGGGCAACGGCCATGTAGGATCCCTAAAACTATCACACATGCATGTATAGGGATCTTGAACATTTAATTAGAATATAGGAACCATTAGTAGGTTTGTTTAAGAGAGATGGTATAGGGGACCATGACCATGATCAGGGGAGGAAACCATTCTTAGGTCTTAAAGGAAGCTTCTAGTGTTGAAATTTCTCTTTTGTAAAGGATAAAGAGTATATGATCAATACATGTAGATGTTTGTAGAATGAATTTATGTTCCTAGAAATTCAAAATTCTTAATGGAATTGATATTTTCCACTTACATGTTTGTTGACTTGATTGCTTTGAATTTAGCTAGGACATGATAACCCTAGTGACTTGGACATGAAAAAACAACAAACCTCAAGTTTTGCATCTATTATTAACGTTACTTTTGAATAGGTGACATATATTCAATGGAGATGAAAATGCACACACACACACATAGTTTGAATATGTAAATTCCATATATAAATATATATATATTATATATATATTATATTATATTATATATATATATAATATATATATATATATATATATATATATATATATAAAATAACACTATTTTTTTGGGGATAGTTATCAAATACAAATTGTTATTTACAATTTCACAAATTTGTTTAAGGAAATTGCATCAATTATGTACTAAATTTTTGAACTAACATTAACATAGGTATTATGTTATATAGAAAAGTAAGATATCCTACTTAGAAAAATTGTATTTTCACATGGCAATACAAAACTTCCATAAACAAAATTATATATTTTGAAAACTAATTTGCTTTATAAAATTTCGACTTTTTACACCATATTCAAATCATTTATGCAAGTACATCAAATCATTCCTCCAATTCAATGGGATATTATTTTTCCATATTTGCACTGCCCTAATGTATCATGAGAAACAAGCATTAGCTTGAGCTCACCCCTCTCCCCTCTATTAACCTTTCCTTTAGACATCCATGGTCTAAATTCCCATATTTTAGGTGGAACTATAAATTCTAATAAAATTCCTACTAAATTTTAGGAAAAAATTTAACATAAAATTGGTCGAGTTTCTCCACTTGTTTAACTTACTCGTAATAAAATGAACAACTTCCATCAAATTCCTACCAAAATTTAGGAAAAAATTCAATTAAAAAAAACTAATAGATTTTCTTCACTTTTTAATTTACTCCTAGCATAGTGAAAATATTCCACTTAATTTTAGGAAGAATTTCAATAAAAAATTGGTTGAGTTTTTCCACTTTTTTAATAACTCCTAATAATATGGTTAGGTTGGTTTCCTAAAGTACAAAATTACAATAGTTTTGCAAAATTGGAGAATATATTATTTTCTCATATCGAATTATAATAATATTGGTTTAGCAATAGTAACACTAAATTCATAATTTTTGTAGAATCTCTAAACAACATTAAGTTTTTTGTGAAGATCATTTGTAGTTTTTTTTTTTTCAAAAAAACCAATATCATCAATGTAAAAGAGAATGAATACAATGAGTCTAACCATATTAGTATTAATGTAATGTTAATTTTTTAAGGCCCTTGCTAAATTTTATCAATATAGAAGCCCAAAAAGTTAGGAGAAATAGGACACCCTCACTTAACTCCAATGTTACAATTAATGTCCATTAACCATCCAATTATTACATTTCATCTTCGAACTATTTTTCATAGATGTTAAACAAAACATTATGAATCTCACAAATGATGATTATTTCTTTCATTGTTTTCATATCTTGGCTCTAAACATAACATCAAAGACTTTTCTAAAAGAAACTTGCAAGACATTTTTTTCATATTTACAAACATAAACAATAACTCTAAGAGCAAGAAGATGATTGATCGTAGTGTGTATATATATATATTATATATATATATAATATATTATAATTATATATATATAAATATATATATATATATATATATATTCAACATGTCCTTAAACCTTTTTTAATTATACTCGATTTATTGATTAATATTTATTTCAAAAATCAAGCCAAGTAATATTTTTAAAAGAGAATAATCACCATTCTAGATCCATCTTAATCCCAGATTATCAAGCATCGATAGGGATCGAATCTCTCGAGGTGAAAGCCTATTTTTTGAGTGCAAAACTTGAGGAAAGGTTTGCACATCGAGAGCTTTGATCCCTCTCGAAACTTAATAGATCCACGGTTAAGATGGTTCTAGGTTGGTTTCATTCATGCACAGTCACAAAAAAAATATTGAACATCTAATTATTCTGATAATTTTAAATATGCTAAATATTTCTATTATTGATCTAGTCATTTTAAATTTTAATCTACTTAGTTACTTCAGTTTGTTGAGATGATAAAGACTATTAATAACTTGAATGATGAAAAATGATTAAATAGATTTTTGAATGCAATTTGACAACGTAATAGTGTTGAATGATAGAAAATGTGAATAATAAGAATATATTCAATTACGAATCATCTTCATTATGATCAATCTCAGACTATTTTCTTCTACTATTCTTATGGTTACACCTATTTGTTTTTCCATCTTTTCATATCGATCATATAAAAAGGGCAATTGAAATCATAAACCATTCAAATTTTTAACTTGATGTATTGTAGTAAATGTCATAACTTGTCTCTCTTACTCTCCAATATTAAAAGTAGTTTTCTCCAAAGTCAATCATTGTGACTTATGGAGTGAAACCCCAAGTAAGTTTCAATGGTAGTTATTTTCTATTACCTTGTTTGAATGCAAAGTGACTAACAATGTTGAATGATGGAAAATGGAAATAATAAGAATATAGTCAATTACAAATAGTTTACAATTTCAAGAAGCAAATATTTCAGGCAAGTGAACACTTTATTTAAGATGAAATTTCAAGTATTTTATTTATGGTTAAGTTAAGGTAACACAGAAATCAATGCACATCGGCAATATTTTTGTGTGCTTATACTAAAATCAATGCACACTATTAATCTAATTACTTCGAAATTAATGTACATCATACATCTAGTTATGCCAAATCAGAAATCAACATCTACACTAAAAACAATGTGTCTAGTGCAAGCAATCAAACAGGATTAGAAATCAACATCTAGACTAAAATCAGTGCATCTAGTGAAAGTGATCAAATAGGATTAGAAAAAAAAAAAAAAAAAACTCTACTAAAATTAATGCATCGAGTGCAATCAATCAAATGGGATTAGGAATCAACATCTACATTAAAATCAATGCATCTATTTCAGTGAAAACCCAAAATATTCATAGCTTTTTAAATCCAATTTCTTTTACCTTTTGTAAAAGCCTTATCTCCTCTTCCTCTATGGTTAATAATGTTCAATATTATATAATACTATATAGTATCTGTATTTGTCTCCGTGTGTCTCTTTCTTCTTCTTCTTCTCTCTCTCCCTCCATCTATGTGTCTATAGGGCATTACATATGTTATGTAAACATTTTGACTCAATCAATTTATTTATTTTTAAATTCAAATTATTTAAAATGAAACCAAAATTTACCGTTTGCAATATTTGGACTCCAAGTTTTGACACCTCGTGGTTTTTCTAATGTTATTCTTATTTAAGGGTTATATCAATTGGTCAAGTCCTCGTCGTTAAAGCAAATTTGGTATTGAAGGGTCATGTGTTCAATTAGGATCAACACCCTCAGGGTTAGGCTTTGCAATTGAATTGATAGGAAGCGATCCCTTTGGGTGGATCTACCTGGTACAATATTTCGTGCATGTAGTGGTCGCCGATCTCTAGGATCTATGAACCATATATATATATATATATATAATATATTATATATATAACTTTAGATCTATTTAACTCTAGATATATTAAATGCCAAGAGGGACCACATATCTTGAGATGTACTTAAAAGATTTGACCCCTGTCAATGCTTATAAAGACAATTAAATTTTTAATTATTTAAAATATCCCTATTAAATAGTTTGATAAAAAAACATATTTGATAATAGACACAAGGATCATGCTTTTAGTTTTAAAGTTCACACATAGAATTCTTAAAATTTTTAGCTTTAATCATTTCCAAGACAATTGATAACATACTTTATATCCTCCATATTTAAAAATTGAACATGGATATCTTGATCTATGAACCATATCTCTCTCTCTCTCCTCTCACTCTCTCCTCTCTCTCTCTCTCTCTCTTCTCCTATATATATATATATATATATATATATATATTATATATATATATATATATATATATATATATATATATAGATTATATATATTATATATATATAGATATAGATATATAATAAAACTTTAGACCTATTTTAACTCTAGATCTATTAAATGCCAAAGAGGATCACATATCTTGAGATGTACCTTAAAGATTGACCCCTGTCAATGCTTATAAAGACAATCAAATTTTTAATTATTTAAAAAAATCCTTATTAAATAGTTTGATAAAAAAACATATTTGATAATAGACACAAGGATCATGCTTTTTAGTTTTAAAGTTCACACATAGAATTCTTAAAATTTTTAGCTTTATCATTTCTAAGACAATTGATAACATACTTTATATCCTCCATATTTAAAAATTGAACATGGAAATCTTGAATGTCTTAGGTTTATCATTTGCAAAACAATTGATGCCATGATTTATATCTTCTATTAGAAAATATCGATGCACATATTAATGGTTTATATTATATTAGAAAAATGTGACAACGCCAGGCTAATTTCCCTTCATTGTAAATATTTAGTATATTTTGATTATAAATTAAAAGATCTGAGAATTGGGATGCATTCCATACTTTAAGGAAGGAGGTTGCTTGGGACTTGAAGGAAGCTTTACTTGTTTATTGCAAGCATAAATCGCTAGAATATATGCTTTAAATTGGGTGAATCCTATCAATTAATGGATTTGGGCAAGAGGAAAGAACAACTATGATTTCCTTAGATAGATTTACAAGGCAACAAGGACAAATTTATGAGGATGGGTTATATTGGGAACGAGGACATAAAGAAGTCAAAAAATAGGAAGTAGAAGGGAGAGCTAACACAACGCATCCCCATGAGCACATGAAGATAGAACCACCATGACCCAGCTAAAAAGAGGAGAAAAAGAATGTCTGACACACAATCTAAATGGTGGTAATATGCACGAGGAAGGGAAAACATTTGGAAGGCCATTTTTCTTTCTCATGCATTGAGGAGAGAAAGGGGAAGAACATAGAGAGAATTGTTGATGGAGAATACAAAGAAAACTCTCAGGAAGAGGATTGCAGAAGCATAGGTGTGTTATAGGGGATAAAAATCCATAGCATGGGAAGGAGAAAAAGTGTAGAAAACGTTTTGCTACTATCAGAATGCAACGAGTAGAGAAAAAATATGGTGGAGAATTGGGAGGAGATAAAAATATCTCTCAAGTGAGGGAAGTAGTCTCTAGATTCCCTGTAATACTGGAGGGTGGAGATGGTTTTCTCTGGATTTCCTTACTAGCATGGGTGGAAACATGTTCCTTGGATTCCTTGTAAGGAGAGTTCTTAATCCCCTCTTCTTGTTTACTTGGTTTTTATAGTGAGCTATATACTCCCTTATTGATTTCAGGGTGGAGGTATAAGCCTCTAGATTTCCTTATTGATTTGAGGGTCGAGGTATAAGCCTCTAGATTCCCTTTTTGATTTAAGGGTGGAGGTATGAGCCTATGGATTCTCTTGTTGATTTGAGGGTGGAGGTGGTGTACCTTTGGATTTCCTTTCTGATTTGAGGATGGAGGTATATCCTCTAGATTCCCTTGTTGATTTTAGGGTGGAGGTATAGCCTTTGGATTCCCTTCCTAATTTGAGGGTGGATGTATAGCCTTTGGATTCCCTTGCTGATTTTAGGGTGAAGGTATAATCCTTTTGATTTCCTTACTGATTTGAGGTTGGAGGTTGGGGACCTCTGGATTCCCTTGTTGAATTGAAGGTGGAGGTGTTGGACCTCTAGGTTCCCTTTTTTATTTGAGGGTGGATTTGCTGGGCTTATGGATTCCCTATTTAATCTTATGATGGTAGAGCTAGAATTCTTATTATGGTAGCTAAAGGGTGGATGTGGTAGACCTTTGGATTCCTTGTGAGATATTGACTGCATGAAGTAGTAGGTGGGTGGAGGCGGATGGTCCTCTAGAGAAACTATTTCGACTAGAATAATTGTTTTAATCCCTTAAGCACTCATCCTCAAGCTATGCAATATGGCTTGGGGGTGACAGTTGGAAAAAATAAATGGCTACAACTTGCTTATGGTTGGGTGGAGAGTTGAAGTCTTCGTCCCACTTTCCAGTTCAAAATGAGATAAGTATATTTCATGTTTGATTTGTATAATGAATTTCATGTTTATGTTATTTGAGTTGAAATGATACCATTTAGGTATGAGGCATGATCTCTGACTTGGTTGTTTATATGACTGATTGGTATGGTAGTCCATGTTGTCTCAACAATGCTTGAATAATGTAATGAGTTCATGTGTCAGATGTTGTTTTCATACATCGTACTCAAGATCGAATCATTATGATGAATATTTGAACTTAACATGAAATGTCAAACTAGATAGAGATCATAATCAATTGAATGTCGCACATATGTTTATATCCCTATACACTTGAAAGAGAACAATATAAACTGGTGGACAAAAACCATGAACCTTATGTGTGTATGGACTAATGAGTCTAGTTAATCCTGGAAATTAAGTGTGGCTATGGCATTATTCAAGATAGGAATGCTTTCATTAGTTCATCCATATGTGGTAGAAAGGAATGTTGTAGTTCATAGCTCAAATCTTTATTTAATAAGTATGTTCTTGTATGAACTCTTACCTATTGAGCTTACACTGCTAAAAGTATGGTAATCATGAACATGAAATAACTCTAGCTATATATGCCACTAGGATGCGTCTTAGTCACTGAAGGGATAACTTTGTTACCATATCTAATCTTGGACTACAAGCAACAATGTATATAAATTTTTATTATTTGTCCCTTAATACACATGGGAAATGTACACAATGCAAATGGATATCATGTTAAGCATAATAACCCATAATGTGAGAAAATATAAAAACTAATCCTTACTGGGAAAGACATTATATATTGTTGTGGTGTTTACAAGCATGGCTACCAGGGCTTGTTTAGCATCATCAAGCTTGGGAATGATAGCATTTTATACATACATACATACATACATACATACATACATACATACATACATATACATATACATATACATATACATATACATATACATATACATATACATATACATATACATATACATAACATATACAAATTACATATACATATCATATACTATACATATAACATATACAATAACTATACTATACACATAATAACATATAATATATTATATATATATATATATATATATATTAAATATTATATATACATACATACATACATGCATAGACACACACACAAAGATATACATATAGGTGAAGCAGAAGCCTCTGCAAATCTCAGGAGGGATATCTCTAAAGAGTGATTTCCACCACATATAACTATACACATACGAATCAAGAAGTGGGCTAACCCCAGATACCTTAAGGGCTTGAGCATCGAGTCATGATAGCCCATGTGATAGAGCATAGTGAACAGGCTCTGAGGGCTAAAAAATCCCAAACTATATATATGCTTCGTAGGGCTGGGAATCCTTAAGATCAGAGCATGGGACTTTAGAAATAAATGGCTTAAACCCTCCTCAATCATGTGACCACATACGATGATCAAGTTCTTACACAGGAGTAATCTAGGCCATTGAAGGGTGAGCATTAATGGCCATCGGATAACCTTAAGACTTTTTCCAAAAAGGTTTAAAGAGGAGCCCGAAAGTAATCTTGTTGGGATCTAAACACCAGGACGACATGGCATAGTGTGGCCAAGTTCCTTGCATTTGGCGAATCGATGGAGGCCCCATTTAATATTTTTACAACGTGAAAATGAAATTTACACAGCAACGGAGGACCTATGGGACCACAACCAGTGTGGCAAGTGATGTGGCCTAAGAGCCATGTGGTAACTTGGGAGGCAAGACACATATCAAATAGATTCAGGGTTTTTGTGGGGCCAAGTGAACGGTAAAAGAGTAAAAAGTGACACACAAGGAAGGGAGAAATTTGTAGGGTGACGTCACCTTGGAGGAAAGGGTCATTGATGTCACCCTGATGCCTTGTCCCTAGTTATGTCTTGTGGAGATGGGTGCAACCCCGTCAGGAGTTAATTCCCGGGGTGAAGTGGTCATGGTGGAGCCCACATGCATGTGAAATGGACAAGGGTGAATTCATGCAAGAGGAGTTCCATGAGGGAGATGAAATATTGGTTGAGAAATCTCCTAATAGTTGATGTGGCAGGTTAGTTGACGTGACAAAATCAAATAATCTGGAATTTGAATGGTCATAACTTTTAATCCGGGAGTAAAATTGAGACAAATTTTATATTGTTAGAAAGGTATCAAAGAAATGAGTGGAATGGAGATGTTGGTTTTAAATTTGAAATTTTGAAAAGAGAAAAACATTTAGGCCCCATTTCTATAACTAGACTTTGGGGTTTGGGTCATCAAAGTAACTAGGCTCCTTCTACCCTTAGTAAGGGGATATGGATAGTAGGGGGTATGTTATAGAGTGGTATCAGAGCTTCCAGGTTCAACACTTAGACTACATGGGCTCTATCACAGAATAAAAGTGGAAAAAGGTTTCAACTCTAGACCTTTGGAATAAATTGGTACCATGTTATAGAATTAACAGAGTAGTAGGTCAAATGATTGGATCTTGGGAGCTAGGGTGGAGCTCTAGCTCTGAGTGTTGTAGCTGATTGTGGATATGGGTGCATGCTATTTATAGAATTTGGTTGTGCTTTGTATATTGGTTGCAAGGATATTCATGCATGATTGAATTTATTGAAAACTACAATAATATTGCATGTGTTCACTATGTGGCATCTTGGAAGCCTAAATAGTCTATTATTGTGACCATGGAAGCATGTTATTCCTTTATTTTTTTTAAAAATACATGCATGGTTTGTACGTTATTATTTAAGTGGTGTGTTCTTGCACACTTGGGATAAATGCGCATGTGAATACTCATATGATATGAGCGATTGGGGAAATACCTATGTTGCTTGTATTGCACAATATAGTTGTTTTTTGTTTAATATATATGTGTGTGTGCGCGCACTGATTGGATGGGAGAACCCCATGCTCTATAAGTTATATTATTGATAGCCTAAATGGACTGAGGTACAATGTTGGTGACTCTATTAAAGAGTTAAGTGGTTAATAAATTCTTTTTGTAGGTGTTGGTTATAGCACTATGATCATGGATTGTATGATTCTTACATGTGCGAGTGAATGTTGGGTGCAACATTGTAATGGAATGGCTCTGTATTGACTATAATATTGCATGCATATACATGATGCATTCCATAAATATGAAAATTATAAATTATAAAAATGGTAGATGCTTATATTATTATTATTTTAGCATCATATGTGTTCTAGCCACGAAACTTTGTGGAGAGGCTAGAATACATGTATTCTCCAAAACCTAGAAATCGTTTGGGAAAATTCCACCTAGAGATGGTTTAATTAAAATAATTAATCATTTTTAATGTATTCGTAGGTCTAAACTTAGGAAATGTGATTAATTAAAGGGTATTAATTAAATCTGGTGTGAATCTCCTAGATAAACATAAGGATCAACTCCCTGTTAATTCTTAGCCTTTGATTATGTTTTAATCTTGGCCATTGGTGCTCCAATGAGAGACTATAAGAAGGAGCTTGATGGGCACTTGGAAAACACATCGAGATATTGAGATATAGAGATCGAATTCTCAAGAGTAGCAGCGCAGATTTGCAAGAGAGAGATCGAGTGATCTTCTTGCAGTGAGGGGAAGGGATGGTAGACCAGAGGGGATTTTTCCAATCCCAGTGAACGCAAGGCAAAGAAGGCATCGAGAGGTTCAGAGAGGCAGAGCAATGCCACGCAGAGGCAGCGCAGTGCTTCAGAGGGAGTCCACAATTTTGCTGAGGAGCAGTCGAGATCTAGTGCCAGAAGACAAGGTGTGATTCTGGAGGGCCAGAGGGTCAAGTTTCTAGTTGGCAGAAGTTCAGAAAGAGGAGGTGACATAGTCCCTTAAGCTATGACACAGTGGTTGCATGAGCCCATGCAAAGACTATGCATAGATAGCATCCGTAGCTCATCCAGAGCCCAGATCACTATCGGATCTCTAATGACAGTGTGAGATATTTTCTCACTACCTCTTTGCTAGTTTATTCTCTGTATCGGATAGCCAGTTTGGGTATCCAATTATTTGTACTCAAAAACTATTGCTTAATAATAAAACCCTCAACTGTTACACTAGTTTTCCCAAGTTGGGTTTTTCCAGGGATGTTTGTCCTAAAATAACAGTGTATTATTGTGTGTGCACATATATTCTTCCTATTTTTTTATATCTTCCACGGTATTGTATTTGTGAAGGCTGCAGTGTATTAGTTTCGATATTTACCATAGAATGTAGTAAATAATGTGTTCAATTTATTTAACCAATAGAAGAAACTTAATCAGTTGTTGCAGTAGGGATTCGGGGTCACCGAATTTTCACATCGTATCAGAGCACAGATTGTAAGTTGGAGAGCTCAGAGAAGGAGAGGAGATGGAGGTTCAAATGTCTACGTAGGCAGCAATTCAAAATCCCATAGGCAGCACAATCCTTGGGCCAAGAGGATCGAGTTTTGAGGAAAATTCTATTTCTCTGAGTGAGTCGACGGAGAAATTATATTTTCCATGTTAAATCCTACGATAGGTAGAAGGGAGCAGTAGTATTTTCCTTCCAGAGAATATCTTCAATTGGGATGCAAATTTTGCAGAAGTTTTCTAGTGTAAATAACGCAAAGAGGAAGGAAGAACACACACAGAGGGAATTCTTTCCTCAGGGGACTTCTAGACAAGAGTTCAAATTTTTCTAGCAGGGAAATAATAGTTGTGTGTAGAATTTCTCACTCCAGAAGGGAGTACGAATAGTTGATGTTGGACACCTAATCCTCTAAGGGTTGGTGTGGAAGCTGAACAACCAAAAGGAGTCCAACAGACCACTTGGAATATGAATCCAAGGGTCACACCATGTACTATAAATGTATATCATTTGTTAATAATAAACGTACTCTCATGTTTTATCTTTCATACTCTTTTTGCCATGTGTGTGTTTAACATGGTATCAAAGTAGGCGTATTCATGCCCTGCATAATTACTTTGAGCCATTTGTTTTATGGCCTTTCTGTGCAGGTCATTTTTGCCATCAGTTCTGCCTTCCTGTGTGTCAGAACTGCCATTACTATTCTTGTTGCATCTTTGTCATCACTGCCCCTTGAAGGAACCGTTACAACCTTTCTGAGTATTGGTGTCACTATTATATTCTTGGCTATTACACTTAGTTTTGTCAGCCACACCAAGCTAGTGTTGTGGTGTAAGGCACAAGCAACTCACATGATTAAGGGTTGTGAAATACTGAACATTACCTCTTTTGCTGTGACTGGACTGCTCTGGCATGTTCAGATGCTCGTTCCGCAATACAATTTATAAACCGCCTTTATCAAATTGATATGTGGTGCGTCCAACCATCATTCACATGATGTGTTGTGTGTTGGAATATCATGGTGTGTTGTGCATTGTTTGAGGTGGATTTGATCTGCATTTTGTTATGCATTTTATGAGGCCCTCATGTGCATTGTGTGTGGTGGAGCACTGTGTCATATTATAAGGTGGAATCAATGTATTGAACTCCATATGCGTTGAACTCCATTTTCAATAGTATCTCCCTCTTGAAGACTAGAATGATGAATGGTGGGTGAGGCAGAATAATTTCATGTCTCTCTAGACCTGAAGAAAGATGGAAAATATATTCAAGCTAGCCTGATGTATGCCTAGAGTTTATATAATAGAGTATCCTTAATAAAGTATGAACTATCATCAGACATAAAGGATGACCAGGGTGTTTGAAATAGATTGCGATAACCAACTGCATTTCCACAAGTAAATGTATAGTTTCCTTTGTATTTAACAGCAAACTCAGATGATGGCTTCAATTGAGTAGCAAATTCATATTCAACGGCAAAGCTTACAAAGCCTTTCTCTGGCATGAGAAGCAAAAATAGACCAGACACATTAGAAGCACCTAAGTGACGAAGAATTTGCAATGGAACCATTTGGAATGAGGAAGCTTCTCACAGGGTCCCTCTTCTGCATCACGTACTAGCCTTCTTCATCTATATATTTCTAGGGAGCCTGATAATCCAAAAGTGTCGTTAACTTAAAGCCCTCTTCGTTCTTCTGGAAATCGAGTGGAAATGACTGAATCGCCTCCGCCGAAGACCATGACTGCAGTGAAGGGAAAACAATGACAATGAAAATCACATGTCATAACTGTTGCGAAGGGAAATGAAGTGAAGAGGTATGTCGAAGAAGATAACTGAGTGATAATGGTTGTGAGGGATGGGGGAGAGCATGATATATAGTTATTGTCATGAGGTCGGCTTCCGGGAATGAGGGATTCATTTTTGACACAGTATTTCATGTATTTCATGTATTTCGGTGAAGCAACGCCCATCCTTTCCTCTGTTAGTCTTTGGTTGTAGTTTTATCCACGTGCCTACTGAGCAACCTTTAGTTGTTGGCACCGACCATTTAATCTGAGCATACATCTATATATTGGGAGCGTCAGTTGCAGTAATATAATCACCAAAAATGACCTCTTGTATTTGCTTTCTCAAGCGCTCTACATCCGGAGGGCATTTCCTCACATGTTGTTGTTGGGCTAACTCAAAATCCTCATCTGGACCTGTAACGTCATATTTGTGCCTCATTTCCTCATTGCTTAGGCACTTGAAGGCCTGGCTCAGGAAGAGAAAACTCAACGTCATCAAAAATTAGTTCTTTTAATACCCTTTTTGAGTTGACAGTAAGGACATTTTGTGTTTTCTGGTTTTGTAGTCCACCCCCAAGTGAGCCTCATTTCTATTTTTACTTTCCATAAAAAATATTTTTACCATATACCCACTGTGTTTTGACTGTGTGAGCTTTGTCAGGACAAAGGCTAGTTATTCCATTATTTAAATGTTGAAGTTTATGCTTTGAGAGAGAGAGAGAGTGCACGCTAGCCCTTAATGCATGGGAATGCATGTTTAAATTGGCATATTGTTTTGGTGCGGATTTGCAACAATACTGTGCATTTGGTTTCTTAACACTTTGCCCATTTTTTTGGTTGAATAATGGCAAGAATTCATGGCTTATTAGAGTTACTGAAAACTCTAATCGGGTCCACTGCTGACACCACAGTCAAAATTAGCAAAGCCTCTCTTTTGGACGTTCAAACCTGTATGCAAAATGCACATGAAAATATAGAGTTTCTACAGCTAGAATCACAACTACAGCAAGAGGAGTTACAGAAGTATTGTCATGATTCTGAACTTGTTTCTATTTAGAACAATTCTCCTTTTGAATCAAAAATTGACTCCCATCAACATGCAGAAAATAATCAAGACAATAAAGTTAAGGCTGATTCAAGAGTAGAAGTGAATGCAGATTTAGAAGTCTAGCCTACACTTCCCAAGCCAATCATCACACCTTGAGAAGAGCTTGTCCACAACAAGCATAGAATAGGTCTTGGATATGATAAGGAGATGTCCTTTCATATTTGAGACTACTCAAAGCCAATTTAGTTTCAAAGTGATGGATTTATTTATTACAGTTCACCTCCAGCTGCTCCACATTCTGCCCCTCTTCCACAACAACAACAACAACAGATTGTGAAATGCCAACACTGTGACTGAGTTGGCCATCTGAAAGGTCACTGTTTTGATCTTCATCCATGTAAGCACTATCATAAAACCAATCATTCTTCAAACAGATGCTTCAGAAACAAACCTCCTGCAAGAACAAAGATTCATCTTAGATGGATCGCTTCTTGGCAATGGGCATCAACAACCAAGAAGATATTCCAGTCACATGTTAGAACTTGTTCTAGAGTATTGAACAGTCTTACAGTTGAGATTTCTTCACCTTCCTCACCTTGTATCTGACAGGGAGGGAAATGATGGTCATCTACAAGCTTCAAAGACACATCAAGCGAGCCTGAGCCACAATCTGCCATACCAGATTTAGAGTTGTATTCAGAGACAAAGATGCCCCTGAGCATGCCTTCAGTTGGTAATGCATCTTCAAAGAATTTGGGACAGTTCCTCTAGCAGAAGACTTCAGCTTCTTACTAGTTTCGGAAGAGTTCCAAGAATTGCATTAATCATTCCAGAGTTGTTAGTAATCCTTAAACCATCACAGGTTGAGACCTCCCTTTTCAGGTTGAGATTCTTCCTTTTATGCGGGGTGACACCTCCCTTTCATGGTTGAAGTTTTCCCTCTTCAAAGCAATAGGAGCACTTCCTCTAGCAAAAGTTTTCAACTTCTTGCCAGTTTTGGAAGAGTTCTAGGAACTGGACTAAGCATTCCAGTGTTGTTGGTCATCCTTAAACCACCGCCCTTTATACCAACATTTCAGAGAGCACATTCAACCTAGTGTTGCCATGCATTTTTGCACATTTTGTATTATAGCTCACTTCTTGGACTCATACATAACCCTTAAAATTAAGGGGGGAATTTTGGACACCTAACCTCTAAGGGTTGGTGTGGAAGTTGAACAGCCAAAAGGAGTCCAAGAGACCACTTGGAATATGAATCCAAGGGTCACACCATGTACTATAAATGTATATCATTTGTTAATAATAAACGTACTATCATGTTTTATCTTTCATATTCTTTCTGCCATGTGTGTGTTTAACAGTTGGCCAGCAGTTGCGCAGAGCAGAAGAGGAGGAATTTGACATTTTCTGAGAGATGGAATTAGTTGGGTTGAGATATCAAGATCGATTGGAGGGAGCCTCTAACTATGTGACCTGGAAGGCTAGAATTTTCTGCCTTCTAGATTGATCTCAAGACTTATATTGATAGTGTGGTAGTTGTACCCAATGATGTAGATCCAGTTAAGAAGTACAAGAAGGAGATGGCGGAAGCTAAGACATTAATTCTTGTTGAAAAATGGCAACAAGAAATTCCAGTTTAATTTGTCCTTGAATTAGACTGTGAATTAAAATAGAATTCTTTTCTCATAGCAATTTGAAAATAATTAATTAAGTTTAATTAACTTAATGAATTTAGGAAATTCAAATTGGAAGTCTTTTAGAAGACATGTATATGTTCTCCCTAACTTATAGGAGTTCAGGATGAGTTGTGAATGAGTTGTAATTAGTTAACTCAGTTTATTGAGTTAAGTCTAGTTAAATTAGTTCCAATAAGTTTCAGGAACTAATACTGAGTAAATATTCAGTTGGGACACTAGTGACCTAATTAATGCTACTCAAGTTAACTGAAGATTCCACCATTAGAAGCTCATGCATGTCGATTCTAAGAAAGACCCAGTTGAGAATAGAGTGTAGGGATGGTGTACTATTTCTTTTAGATTTTTCTTAGTTGCACTGACAGTGCATGCATTCATAAACTGATCCTTGAGGGATTGTGCTATTTTTAGAGGCTTTATTTCCCTTTAAATACAAGCTATCCTTCATAGAAATTACACATTGGAAAAGAGACTTGGAGAGATTGTGAATTGGCTAAGCTTTGGCCTTGAGATTTCTTATGAGTTGGAGATTGAATTTGTTGAGTGTTGGGGTTGTTCTAGAGAGAACAAGCATTGTAATTTCATCTTGATTTTCCAGATTAATACAAAACAGATAGTGGGGTTTTGAGTTGTGGCTTTCCCCAGATGTGCCTTTGATTCTCTTCCTCTATTCATTATTGCTTGCTCAATGTTTATGGGCTTCCGTTGTAAAGAGTAGAAGTAGATTCTTGTCTCTTTCTTTAGAAAATTACATTAGCTTGTGAATCTACGAGTTATTCTACAATTCTTGATGGGGTTCGAGATCATTTGGTACCTCACATAGCTGGGAAAGATATTGTCTCGCAGATGTGGGAGGCACTAGCTACGTTGTACAAAGGATCTTCCGAGCAACGTAAGATGTATCTTGAGGAGAAGCTGAGATGCACGAGGATGTAGAAAGGGGAACATATAGACCCCTTCTTTACTATGCTTAAGGATGTTTGGGACCAGTTGTCTTCAGTAAGGTGAGGACACCAGCCTACAAAGTTGATGCACTTAGCTTTGAATAGTGTTTCCGAAGAATGGCAAGTTTTCGTCCAAAGTATCCTGGGCAGAGAAAAACTACCAGATTGGGATTGTATGTGGGATGATCTAAAACAACAAGAGATGAGGAGAGATCTGGAGAAGAGCACCATCAGTGGTAGTAGCAGTAGTGGTGGGACAAAGCAAGTAAAGGAAGAGGAGAATGCAGCCTTGCGTCATAGGGGCAGCAGGAGCAGCGTAGGAAGAAAAATGACATTTCTAAGATCAATTTCTTTAGGTGTGGTTTGCTTGGACAATATAACTCTCAATGTCCTCTCTGAAAGAAGGACAAGGAGGGGAAGCAGGATTAGCAGGATGCATCTGCTGAGATCGACAGGTTGTCCTCCAAATTGGAGGAATATTTTTCCATGATCATAGAGTTACCTCCAGGGGTGAGGTGGGATGATTTGGTTTTGTACCCCAGAGAGACATAGGATGGGCATGATTCTTGAGGATGTTCGCCTCATGAATCAATACCTTACTATGGGAGCCCATAGTATGCAATAGTAGGATGGACCAGTGTCAGTTGGTGTAGTCAGGTGCCAGAGTGACAAGTGTTGTAGCTAGTAGAGGTCAAATATTAGGTAGCGCAGTGCGGAGTTAGCAGCAGTGCAGTTGGCACAGAGCAGAGTCAACAGTAGTGTAGAGGCTTTAGTGACAGCACAAAGTCTAGCAGCAGCCAGGACTCAGGTGACAAATGCATCATACTGACCACAATTGGTTCAGTATTTTGGATATTTTTCTGTTGCAGTTGTTGCAATTGCAACAACAACAATTGGAGAATGTTGCAGTGCAGATGCAGTGTTGGCAGAAGTTCAGCAGGAGCACGGATGCAGAAATCAGAGTTGCACAGTAGTTTGTGGGTAGTAGATCTAGAAATCAACAACGTAACAAGAGGTGTTACGAATACATGGTGTTGCTTCAGTGGGTTGCAGTGCTAGAGCACATTACTCGCTAAGAGGGAGTGTTGATTTTTGTAGCATCGGATGTGTTCTAGCCACTAAACTTTGTGGAGAGGCTAGAATACATGTATCCTCCAAAACCCAGAAATCGTTTTGGAAAATTCCACCTAGAGATAGTTTAATTAAAATAAATAATCATTTTTTTATGTCTTCCTAAGTCTAAACTTAGGAAATGTGATTAATTAAATGGTATTAATTAAATATAGTGTGAATCTTCTAGATAAATACAAGGATCAACTCCCAGTTAATCTTAGCCTTTGATTATGTTTTAATCTTGGTCGTTGGTGCTCCAATGAGAGATTATAAGAAGGAGCTTGATGGGCACTTGGAGAACACACCGAGATATTGAGATCTAGAGATAGAATTCTCAAGAGTAGCAACACAAAGTTTCCGGAGAGAGATCGAGTGATCTTCTTGCAGTGAGGGGCAGGGTTAGTAGACTGGAGAGAATTTTTCTAGTCCCAGTGAGTGCAAGGAAGAGAAGGCATTGACGGGTCCAAAGAGGCAACGCAATGCCACATAGAGGCAGCACAATGCTTCAGAGGGAGTCTGCAATTTTGCTGAGGAGCAGTCGAGATCTAGTGCCAGAAGTCAGGGTGTGAGTCTGGAGGGCTAGAGGGTCGAGTTTCTAGTTGGAAGAAGGTCAAAAGGAGGAAGTGAGGAAATCCCTTGAGATATGACGCAGTGACTGCGTGAGATATGATGCAGTGACTGCGTGAGACTGTGCAGAGATAGCATAGGGCAGCTCATCTAGAGCCTAGATCAGTGTCGGATGTCTAGTGATAGTGTGACATATTTTCTCACTACCTCTTTGCCAGTTTATTCTTTGTATCGACTAGCCAGTTTGGGCATCCAATGATTTGTACTTAGAAAACTATTGCTTAATAATAAAACCCTCAGCTACTGCACCGGTTTTCCCAAGTTGGGTTTTTTCGGGGACGTTTTTCCAAAAATAATGGTGTATTATTGTGCATGTGCATTTATTCTTCCAATGTTTTTATTTCTTCCACAATATTGTATTTTTGAAGGTTGCAGTGTATTAGTTTCATTATTTACCGTAGAATGAAGTAAATAATTTGTTCAAGTTATTTAACAAATAGAAGAAACATAATCAGTTGTTGCAGTAGGGATTTGTGGTCTCGAATTTTCACATATACATTAAATGGTTTTTAATAGTCCTTTTGAGACTACAAACACCATTGATTGTTGGCCTTGGTGAAGAGGATGAACTTAATGGTTATTATTGGCCTTGGCAAGAATACTAATATTTTAAAATTTATAATGTTGATTATTTTCAAATTAATAATAATAGTCTTGGTTGAGACGTTGATTTTGAGTTAATGTTGAGAGTATGGTAAAAGATTGATCTTTCAAATTGGGGAAGGCGCAATTACAAATTAGTTGGTATATGCATGAGCATGTGGAATTATGATTTTTGAAAAATGCCTAATCATGCTTAGGATCTTGAGACATGTGGCTAATGAGAATTTTGTAGATGTGTAAGAAGTTGTAGGGTTTGTGTTGGACTTACCATGGCGAAATGGTATCTGGTATACTTATTTATATTATTTCCTTAATGCACTAACAACTAATTTTGCATGACAACACTTAGGAAGACTCGGTGGCAGCAATAAAAAGAACAACTTTTAAGAACTCTCAATCACTTGAGACAACAAAGTTTAATGCTGGAAGAGAGGAATGAGGAGGGGGTTTTTCCCTCAAGTCCCTCTAATAAGTATTAAAGGACTCTCATGAATTACAACTTTAAAAGGGGATTTCATAAAGTCTTGAAGAAGGCTTGGGTTGATCTTTTATTCATGAACCATTGGAAACACGAGGACTCATGGGGATTGAGTTTTTGTGGTTGTTGGATATTTTATGTTGTGTGTTCTTTGATCTATTCTATGTTTGATTGTTGATGTGTGCATGACCATGTTGTTCTGTTGAAATTTCACTGTTGTGATTTCCCTTTTGTATTGGTTGTCCTCATTTTACTTTTCATTTTTTTTCCTTTCGACTGTCATGCTTGGGGGCCCAGGAAAAACTTGTTGGGTGTGGCAGGAAAGCCATGACACTCTGGTAAAAGAGTTGAGAAGGACCAACAAAAATACGACCTAAAAGAGGACCTACATATAAATACAAGCTTGAGTAAAATGAGGAAGGCCGAAAATGGGCAGTGTGAGGATGGCATGAGTGAGAACATGTTGATATTGGGCAGATGGGATGGAAAATACCATCATCAAAATACCTTGAAACATTACTTCAGAATCTAATAACAGGCGCAAATGAGGAAATACACATGGTTTGAAGTTGATTGTGCCAATCAATGTTTATAGAAAACAATAGTTGGAACACTAGCAATAACAACAAGGTAAAAAGGTAAAAGGGAGGAATTGGACAAACAATTCCTTTAACAAATGCTGCTGAAATTTTATGCATGCTTGCATAAAAGAAGGGATTTCTCTAAACACTAATTCTAGTTGACATGTGTTAATGTGAGTTGACAACCAAGTGGGTTGGTTGGTCCATGGGATAATGGACATTGATATGGAAGCCATGAAAATCGATAAAAGGAGGTTCTCTTGACCTTAACTCAATTTACATTTGTAAATTTGTGATATGTTCATGATCATGTCAATGTTTATATACATATGAATGTCATTGTGATTGATAGTTTTTTCAGGAGTCATTCTTGTGGAAGTATAGTGGTTTATATTTATTTAATGTAATGTGGATGGCATGTAAGATTCTCGGTTGTGCGAGGAATCAATTGGGGAAAAAGTAGCCCTGGTTGATTATGATTTTACTAGCATGTAAATGTGATTCTTATATTGCGTCCATGTTTACAATATGAACAGGAAATTCTAAAAGATATATCAGCGGATAAAGAACAGTGTGATCTGTGGCATGTTGGGACAAGCATGGACAATTGAAGGGACCACAGACCCGGGGTTTAGGTTGTGGGTTCACATGGTACAATGAGGAAAAGGCACATATTTGGAGAAATTTCTTTGGACTCCCGTTGTATATCAAGTGGAGCTCAAACAGAGTTCTGGATTCCTTATTCTTTTGAGAACTAGTGGAGGTCAACTCTCTAGACTCCCATGGAGGCCATAAGGTGGGATGGCTAGTGTACTCTATATTCCTACAGGAGATAGGTGGAGGTACTAGGTTATGGATTCCTAAGGAGAAAAGTGGGTGGAAGGTATTGGGCCTTAGGATTCCTATAGTTGGGGTGGAGCACCATCAATTTTGGATTCCCTGGACTAATTTTTTAGTGGAACAGTGGGAACTTTAGATTCCTTAAATCAGATTTGGGGTGGAGTTGTAGGTATTTTGGATTCCTTGACTTGATTATGCGTGGGTGGAGACACATTTCACTATGGATTCCTTGAGGTTAGGTGGAGGCATTTCGGAATTTGGACTCCCTTGATTTGAAAAGGATGGAGGTGGAACACCTCTGGAATCCCTTGATAGACTGATGGACAAGACAAGAGGTATAACTTAAATTATCAAAATTTCTTTATGTTGAATCTCATGAGAGATTGTATGACATGTTATAGGGAAGCATGGAAATTTTCCAATCGAGGTGAATGGAGCTGGTTGCAGGACAAACACGTAGCAACTTTAAGATAGCAAAGTGTGTAGAAAAAGCACCAAGAAGACTGCAAGGAGCCACAAAATGTAGCTGATCCAAGGAAAAATTTTCATGTCTATTTAGTTGTTGAGCAAGTAAATTGTGCATATATGAAATTTGGTTGTAAGTGAGTTGCATTATAAAGCTCATAATGATTTGTGCTAGGATTAAGCATGTTTTGCGTTGTGTTCAGTATTAGAAAACCGAGGACGATGTTCCTCTGAGGATGAGGGGACTGTGATAGCCGGATGATAATTTCCTTTCATTGTAAATATTTAATATATTTTGATTATAAATTAAAAGGCATAAGACTTGGGACACAAACTCCAGAGTTTGAGGAAGGAGGTTGTTTGGGATTTTAAGGAAGCTTGATTTGTTTATTGCAGCAATAAATGGTTGGCATATATGCTTTAAATTGGGTGGATCATGTCAATTAATGGAGTTGGGAAAGAGGTCAGAAGAACTGATATTGCCTTCGATAAATTTAGAAGGCAGTAAGGAAAAAATTAATGAGGATGGGTTGTGTTGGCAGTTGGAACATCTAGAAGTCAAAAAAAAAGGAAGTGGAAGGGAGAGATAACACAACACATTCCCACGACTACGTGAAAAAAAAACCACTGTGACCGAGCCAAAAAGAGGTGAAAAAGAGTGTCTGCCGCACAATCTAAATGGTGGTAACATGCATGAGGAATGAAGAACATTCTAGAAGGTTATTTTTCTTTCTCACACATTGAGGAGAGAAAGGGGAAGAACACAAAGAACATTGTTGATAGATAATATGAAGAAAACTCTCATGGAGAGGATTGTCGAAGCATAGCTACGCTATAGAGGATGAAAATCCATAGTGCAGGAAAGGGAGAAAAAAGTAGAAAGCTTTATGCTACTATCAAAATGCACTGAGAAGAGAAAACATTTGGTGGAGCATTGGGAGGAGATAAGAATATCTCTCAGGTGAGGGTAGTATTGTCTGGATTTCCTATAAGACTAGAGGGTGGATATGGTTTTCTCTAGATTCCATTGCCAACATAGGTGGAGGCTTGTTCCTTGAATTCCTAGTAAGGAGAGTTATTTAGCCCCCTCTACTTGTTTACTTTGTTTTTACAGTGAGCTCTTGACTCCCTTGCTAATTTGAGGGTGGAGGTATAAGCCTTTGGATTTTGTTACTGATTTGAGGGTGGAGGTGGTGGACCTCTAGATTCCCTTGATGATTTGAGGGTGGAGGTATTACCTCTATATTTTTTATTTAAGGGTGGAGGTATATCCTCTGGATTCCCTTGCTAATTTGAGGGTGGAGGTATGGCCTATGGAATCCCTTATTGATTTGAGGGTGGAGGTATAAGCCTCTAAATTCCCTTGTTGATTTGAGGGCGGAGGTGGTGGACCTCTAGATTCCCTTACTAATTTGAGGGTGGAGGTGGTAGACCTCTAGATTCTCTTGTTTATTTTAGGGTGGAGTTGGTGGGCATCTAGATTCCCTGTTCCAGCCTATGATGGTAGAGCTACAATTCTCATTGAGATATTTGAAGGATGGAGGTTGTGGACCTCTGGATTCTCAGTGAGATATTGACTACATGAAGTAGCAGGTGGGTGGAGGTGGATGGTCCTCTAGAGACCCTGTTTCAGCTAGTAGAATTGTTTTAATCCATTAAGCAGTCATCCTCAAGCTCTAAAATCTATATCAGGGGTGACAACTGCAAGAAAGAATTGGCAACAAATTGACTAAGGTTGGGTGGAGAGTTGAAGTCCCAGTCTTAGTTTCCAAGTCCAATTGAGATAAGTATCTTGCATGTTTGATTTGTATAATGAATTTCATGTTTATGTTATTTGAGCTGAAATTATGCCTTTGAAGTATGAGGCATTACCTGTGACTTAGTTATTTATAGTTTGATTGGTATGGTAGTCCATATTGTCTCAAGAGTACTTGAATAGTGTAATGAGTTCATGTGTGAGAAGTTTTTTGCATATATAGTACTCAGCCTTGGATCATTATAATGAATCTTTGCACTGAACATGATATAGTGGAGTGGTAGAGTTCACAATGAATTGATTGTCATGCATGTGTATATTTCCTTGCACAATTTAAAGAACGCCATATAAAAAACGCCATATAAACCAGTGGACTGAAACCATGAAACTTATGTGTGTATAGACCAATGAGTATGGTTAATCCCAACAATTAAGTGTGGCTATGGCATTATTCAAGATAGAAATGTTTGCATTAATACATCCCTATATGGTAGAAAGGAATGTTGCAATTCATAGCTCAGATCTCTATTTAATAAGTGTGTTCATGTGTGAACTATTACCGGTTGAGTTTACACTGTAAAAATTATGGTAATCATGACCATGAAATAACTCTAGTTGTATATGCCACCGAGATGTGTCTTAGTCGTTAAAGGGTTGATTGTGTTACCATGTGAAAATACAATTTATCCTATAGCGAAGGACGGGTGAGACCACAATTAGTGTGGAAGGTGACATAGCGTTAGAACCACATGGCCACTCGGGAGGAAAGACGCATGTCATCCAAATTCAGGGTCTTTTTGAGGCCAACAATTGATTAAAGAGTGACAGATGGCACACCAAGAAGGGAGCCACATGGAGGGTCTTGCTCTCTAGCGAGCTAGACCGGGCGCGCTGATTCTAGAAGACGAGATATGGCATTTATTTAATTAAGCAGAATAACAAAGAAAAGTAAGTTAAAAAAACGAAACGGATATGGCATTTATTTAATTAAGCAGAATAACAAAGAAAAGTAAATCAGAAAAACACAATCGGTCGTGTTTGAACCCACGACCACAAAGCAATGAGTCTTGCTGTCTACCAATTAACCTAGAACCAAAACTTGTTTGAATGCAAATCTTTGAATTTGTAGGAGATGTGATGTGGTGTGTTTGTTTATTGATAATGATTTTGTTCTTGTAAAGGTATCACAATAAAATTAACATTGATTTAGTGTTTGTAATTTAATGAAATAAATTCCACGTTGTGCTCGTGGAAACCGAAGCTAAAATCTCAACAGCCACATTATGTTTGTGAATTTTTTTAGGATTTGACATACGGGAGCCCTGAGAGTTATTGTATGATATTAACTAAACCCAAAATGATCATGAACACACCATTGAATTATTTTAGGTATTATATTGGTGTAGTTTAATGAGACTGTTTTTTTTCTTTGAAAATTATGGAAATTCTCATTATATTTTGAAAAAAATTGGCAAGAATTTTTGTAAATTTAAGTAAAAGTTATTAAACTTCATAATTTTAGGTGTTTTAGAAGTTTTTGATGGCACTGAAACTATTTCCACCATCAAAAACATGATTCAAACAATGTCTTTAGAAGATTTTTTGAAATTTTTTTTGCCCAAATTTTGACCACTTTTGATTGTCCAGACAATTCCTACGCCTCCCACTCCATTAGTATTCAATAAAAGATCACTACTAGATATTAATATAAAGTAAAAAACCACTAACAGTATTTAGAAAAAAAAAACATTTCTAGGTATTAGTAGTTACACTAGGGAAAAAATTGGTTGCAAGGAATTTTATTAAAGCAAGTACCAAAAAGAACTCTAATTCACCATTATTTATGTGTCTTCATACTAAATTTTTGGTGAGGCATCCATGAAAAGATTGGCATTAGGCTTTCATCATTATCTATGTGTCTTCATAGTGAATTTTTGGTGAGGCATACATGAAAAGATTGATGGGCATTAGGCTTGCATTTTTTTAAGGCTTTTTTTAATGAGTATGTGTTTGTTGGGATATTTTAAGTAGATGTAGATTGTTAGACATTTTTAAGGGTAATTTTGGTTCATTAATTTTTTTTTTTGTTTGTTTTTAATGAATATTGTGCTTGTTAGAGTATTTCAAGTAAATGTAGGGTGTTCGACTTTTTTATAGGTAACTTTGGTTCATACAATTTTTATTTTAGCCTTTATGTGTTATTCTTAAGGAGTTTTACATTTTATTGGCTTCCTATATTAATAATGATAAACTTTTGTTTCATATTGGTTGCACTAATGCAATTCAATGTTTCTAGTTTTTTCCTCATCAATGGCTATGTATTTGTAAAAAATGAGGACGGTTGTTTAGTATAACTAGTTTTGTTTATAAGTCTATAGAATGTGATGCTTTGTTGTGTGTCATAAGTAGTGCATGGTAGCTACAACATTGAAGTTCACATTCATGCACTGTGTTTTAAATACAAAAGCTTGTAAACAAATTTTTTTTCATCCCTTTCGCCTGTCAACCTGACCAACTAGTTGGATCGTATTAAGATGTTGAGTCTATCCTTTGTTGATATCTCTTTCTCACATGTTTACAGGGAATTAAATTATGTTACGGATGGTTTGTCGAAGAAAGGGTCACTATCAGTTCTTGGTATCATTCACTACAAGAGGAGGGTGGGAGGTGTTGTGCTGGAGGTCAAAGAAAGGCTTCTTATCAGTTTTTGGTATCATTCACTATAGGAGGACACTTGGAGATATCGTGCTAGAGGAGGGAGAAATTTCCCTGTGTTGATTTTCTATTTTGCAGAACTTGTCTTTTTATCCTATGTTGTCTCTTTTTGTACTTGTCAGCTTCATTCATTCATGATTTGATTTTTTGCCTTTTTCCTTTCTTGTTTTTTATAGTTTTGATTAATCTCTTTTGCTAGAGATAGAGATAAATGGTTCAGGTTACATTGATCAATCTGGCTATATATTGATCAATATTGCTTATATTTCTGTACAATTTTTTTAACTACGTTGTGCCCATATTTTGATCAATCAACTTATATGTACTGGGATTTCATTTTATTAATGAAATTGCAATGTTTTTTTCTTCTAAAGAAAAAAAATAAAAACAAAAAGATTGTAAATAAATATTATTTTTAGGTTCTTCTGCAAGTTGTTAAATTGTGAACACCGAACTTTTCTTTCATAAAGATGCATATATTGTTCATGCTTCCATTTTTAGTGATTGAGTGGTTTTCATTATTTTTTTTACTATTTTGTTGACCATCCTCCAATATTTATCACTAATTAATCTTTTTTATTTCCTCAATATATCATTGATTTTTAGCTCTAAACTACTTCAGTTTGGGGTCAAATATAGTGTATAAAGTCCATGAGTTTTCAAAGGTTTGACACTTCATCTGGGAAATTAACCTTGATTTGATTGAATTCAATCTTTGAAAGGTAATCTCATGTACTTGCTTGGTATTAATCATAAATATTGTTTAACTCTACTCTTGAACAAATGAGTTTAGTGTCCACTCTCTTAAATACTTTTATGTTTTTAGCCTAAATTTTGAGTTTGGATTCTTGTGATTCAAAGTTCAAACAAAAGGAAATATGAACAACAAGATTTTGAAACATTCTATCTCTCTAACAATTTACTTGATATGCTTTTTAGAGCTAGGATAGATTTTGGACTCATGAAAAATTTCTACTCTGAGGATTATCATTTTATTTCAAAAGTAAATATTGTATTGGATTCTTCAATTCCAAAACTTATTTTCATGGCTTTTTAGGTATATAGTTTTAGTTTTCCATAATATAAAATGCATTATACTTGATAACAACATATAATTTTAACAGATCACGAATTAGGAATACAAGTCGGAGCTCGAAAAAACCCGAGACTGTTCTTGAGCGGAACCTGCAGAGAGCAAGAAAATTTTGTTCGAAGGGGAGAAAATGGATTCACAACCCACATTCTTAGTGATCACGAACTCCGTGACCATCCATACAACCATCGTTAGCTGGGGTCTTCAAACTTTCAAGTCAAAGCGGAAGATTTACATGTTATTACACATGCCTATCTGATTTGCATGTTGTTACACATGCCTATCGGTTAGAGGGAAAATTAAATTTGAAATCGTCGTCACTGGATGAGGTCGTTTCGATCTCTGGAATTCACACTCAGCAATGGCTGCTGGAGACCGCAAGGGTTCTTAGACCCGGCAGGATTATCGTTCTTCAAAACCCTAATTCTGCAAATCAGGATGTTAAAGAAATCCTTTCTGCCCTAGAACGTTATCTTCTGCTGGCGGGATTTGTAGTTTTGGAGGGCGTCGATGGCAGTATTGACGGGCTTGGGCCCTTGGCGGTTAAGGGATGGAAACGTGTTTGGGAGATGGGATCCTCGTTTACGCTTAGGAAGAAGGTTGTGGAGGCGGGATTTGTAGTTTTGGAGGGCGTCGATGGCAGTATTGACGGGCTTGGGCCCTTGGCGGTTAAGGGATGGAAACGTGTTTGGGAGATGGGATCCTCGTTTACGCTTAGGAAGAAGGTTGTGAAGAAGCCGGAGGCGGATTTGAAGAAGCCCAACCTACTACAAGTCTACAACTATGCAATGGCCATTCCATGTATAAGCAATGGACATGTGTTGCATGTAAAGCAAAAATCCATATTGAACAGTGATGGCACAGTGGGACGGAACGAGCAAAGGCAGAGAAACGCAGTGTTTTATGCAACTTGGGGTTATGGCCCCAACCATCAAGCGCAGAGGGTAGAGAGGCGATCCGGATGACTCATATCAGGTTTTTATCCAAACCATTTAGCGGTATGGATTTTGTGATAGATATGAAGCAAAAGGCCCAAAATGTCACAAATATTTTTTCCTGTAGCGGAAAGACTATGAGATTCAAAGGAATTTTACAATTATCTAGAATTTAAGGTTACAAGGCCGTGCTCCAGGAGCAAGCATACCAGCTAAATCATCATCAACATATAAGAGTAAGGGTTCCTTGAAAGATGCATTAGGAGGTAAAGTTGCCACACAACACAAAAAAAAAATCTGACAATCTCAAGTCCGTACATCATAAAAAAAAATGGAAAAAGCTTCAGCTCTATCCATCTAATTATCTGAAATAAGTGGTATCTTCAACACTTTACAAGAAAAAGGCATCAATTGTCGATTTAATGGTTTCTGGCCCAAATTTGAAGAGCTAAATTGTGATATTTATCTGTGCCCAAAAGGTTTTTTTGTAGTCCATTTTGATACCCAAAAAGATTACAATTATGTCATAAATGATAGACCGTGGTTTTGGGGAAGGGCGGGCCTCTTCATAACCCCGTGGTTTCCTGGTTTGATGCAAACTCAATGGTGGTTAAAAAAAATGTCAGTTTGGGTAACTACATAACCTTCTGCTTCCTTTTTGTCACCATCACGGCTTAGAGGGCATTGGAAACTCTTTGGGAAGGTTCCTAAAGATGGATTGAGAAAGAATGGACAAAGGGATCTTCACCTTTGCTCATATTTGTGTGGAGATGGATTTAAGAAAAAGTCTTATGGATTGTTTTAACCTAACACACAAAGACTTCAAATGGGTACAGTGATTAGATTTTGAAAATATTTCTTTTTGATACAAGGTTTGCCATCAAACATAGCATTTGCAAAATACATGCAAACAAGTAAAGAAAAGAACAAAGAAGAAAACACAAAAGCAAAAAGGATGGCAATTCTCATAATCTCCATCATCAGATGATGAGGATGAAGAAATTGATGAAACCCAACAACATTCAGAGATAGAAAAACAACAAGGCTCTCAAGAGGAGGGAGACGAAAAGGAGGAAGAACATAACAAACAATCAGAGAATCCAAATAACTCAGTAGTTGTTCCGATCCTAGAAATCCAAGTAGAGGGTAATAACAACAATCAAGGCACGGGTGAAACCAAGTGATCTCATGTATCTGAAAGCTCTGAATTAGAGAAAGACGTCCCAAACCTTACAAGAAATAATGAGTTGGCAATTGTTACTTTTGCTCCATCACTTGGGGTCTCGCAAAAAAGTCCAAAAGAAAAAACACAAAAAAGAAAACTCTGGTTTATCTGGAAATTTGTAATTTGAATTTTATTTCAATATTTTGATACCTTTGCTACTATGTGTATGTCATACACACTAGTCCCACGGGACAACTCTGGATGCTTTATGTATCTACTCAATGTAACTTTTCATTTTTATTAATAAAAAATTGCTAATTTTTGTTTCTTGGAAAAAAAAATATAATTTTAAGATTTAAAAATTAATAATCTAAAATACAATATCATTTTCTTATTTTAATTATTTATATTATACTTCGAAAAAATCAATTTACTTAATATTTTAAGTTTAATTCAATTTTATATATATATATATATGTATATATATTTCTTTGAGTATGTCATACACTAATGGTAGTTTAATCCAGTGGTACCATGTTGTAGTCATGGAAACTTGCTTTGCATTCAAGATACCACAACACTTTCATTCTTCTTTCTAAGAAAACTATGAAAGTTTTAATCATATTTTTTTGAGATAAATATTGTATTTCCCTCTAAAAAAGCATGTTTCATTTTTCCTTCTAAGAAAATTATGAAAGTTTTAATTATTTTTTTTAGATAGAATATTGTGTTGCCCTTTAAAAAGCCAAAGCCATGTATATGGATATATTAGATACTTTATATAATTCACTTTTTATAATAAGTTAACATATTATTATAAAAAATCAATATTTTAAAAAAATTTAATAATATATTTTTCTCTTTTAACTCATCTTAAAATAAAAATTAATTATAATTTTTTTATTTAATATTTTTATTATTATTATAAATTATAACCTTAAAATCACCATTAATTATAAATGTCTTTTAACTAATCTTAAATAAAAATTAATTATAATCTTTTTAATTTAATATCTTTATTATTATTATTAAAAATTAAAACGTTAAAATCACCCTTAATTAATTATAAATATATGTCAATTAAAATCTTAAAATAACCTTTAATTATAAATATATGTACTCCTTTTAAAGTACAAATATATGTACTCTTAAGGTTTTAAGGTTTTTGTGGTTGTGTTTGTTATAATGTTGTATCAGAAATTGATCCACAATGTATATTTTGATAGTTGACATTTCCAATCACAAACAAGATTCATCATGAAGCCAAATTTCTCTCTTCTTTATCTTTCCATGTTTATTTAGATTAATTTTTAAACTAAATCTTCTTAATAATTGGATTTTTTCTTTTTCTATTATCATGATTAAATATTTACTCAGAACATTTTAAACTCTAACAAAGACATTTATAAAATATTTTCAACTTAAACAAAGATACCCACATGGCAATCACAAAGGGTTAGTTTGACTTCTAATCTTCTATGTGAAGCACACTAGTGTCCACCCTTAAGTTTATTAAAGATGACATCATGAATGTAGAGAATCATCCCTTGCATTTCCCCTTGAGGTTTTTAATTTAAAAATAACAAAATCCCTCATACCATAAATGCATGGGATTGCAAGATAACATCACCCAAATAAATGTCAACAATATTGATGTTGTTCATGGATTAAATTCAAGGAACCAAGATACAAAAAGGAGTTCTAGACTACCTCAGAACCATAGACCACCGTATATAAGCTTATGTTTTTTACTTCAAATAGTAACATAGCTATAAAGTAGTGCCCCTCACAAAACCTTATCTTACATTCATCTCCCCAATGGGATTGATTTCGATCCATGAGACAATTTGCTAAAAGAAAAACCCACCAAAGTAAAAAACTAAGGCTTGCTTCATCCAACATTTTATTTTCCCCATTCTGCATGAATGGAGTTGGATTATAGGGGTTCATGATGCCTTTTTTATGATAAAAAAATATCAATGGTCTTTTTTTAAATCAAATTTGACTCATGAATGCATCAAGGTTGAAAGATCCTAAGATATAGTTTTTTTTGTATGACATCAGTTAATGCCAACCCATTGAAGCCATTTCTATAGAGTTAAGGACATTCTCCATGAAAGGAACACACAAATAATTTCCTCCACCAACCAACATTATTGAGGAGGAACCTTGTGAGCCTCAATATTCTTTGTTGTTCCCTCCCTAAAAATACATTGATTCACATTCTCGGAACGGTTGTATGCGGAGGATACATCTCAATTCTTCCATTTTGTATCAAGTTTTTTGTTTTTTGAGATGGATTTCATCATCATCATCCTGTGGTAAAACTTATCATAACTCAATTGTCAAATGATAATATAGATTACGCCAACATAAAGTTATTGCATAATCTTTTTTTTTTTCTCGGCAAAGACTAATTCTATTAATTGAAAAGTAAAATAATATTACAAGGAGTTGAGGCCTCAGATAACAGTACCCGAGAGCACTCAACGCAGCAAAACTGCCCCAGTATAGGAAGAACCTGGGAAGACCAGTTACAGAAAGCTAGAAAACAGATGTAGAACCCAAAGATAGACCAGTATAACATAAGAAGAGACGTGAAAGCAAGAAAAGAAATTTCCTTGGCTAACCAGAAGATCATTATACTGCCACTGCCCAAGAGGAAAAACAAAACCATCTGGCTGAAGATGTTAAACCATGACTACAAACAAAACTGCTTGAAAATGGTCATCTGAGACGTCAACAAAACCAAAAAAAGAAAGTTTGAACAGACCCAGGTGGCCTTAAACATCCATGTCCTCACTAGGAGGCATCTCCACCACCGAACACGCACTGCCAATCCACAAATCTTCGCTTCCAGCCTTCTCGCCCGCTGGGTTCGTCGTGGGATGATGAGTGGCTTTGGAATTCCCTTCCCTGACTGCCAGGACAATGTCTTCAAGAGGCGAAGTAACGCTGGGAGCGTCAACCTTGCTGAGCCTCTCTCCCTTTCGTTTCTCCGGGCTTCCCCCATCCGTAAATTGCTGACTGCTTTGAGAAGGCTCAGAAGCCACACACACCAGAGGACAAAGTTGGTTTTCTTCTTCCGAAAGGATAATAGTGATATGAGCGGTGATCAATGGCCTATTGAGATTGCTTTGGAACTTGAAGTGCATGGTTTGAAACGCACTGTTCGGAGTCGGCCTGCGAGCAGGGCTAGGAGGAGGCACATTCACCGGAGAGGAGGGGAAATTAACAGGAGACAGGGCAGGGTCCACAGAACAGCTTGCCTTCGAACGCCTTCGGCTACCTCGGCACCCCACAGAACGATTCCTCACACTCTGGCGAACCATATTGAGGTGCGTAGGGGGAGGCACAGAACAACCAGGGACAATGACGGGAGGGCAATAAGACTGCACTGGGTACCAATTCGAGCGCACAAGATAGGCCTGAGAGGACGCTGAGGGCCTTCCAATTCGAAATTCCAGAGCAGTAAAAAGCTTACTGTTGATAGCAGAGTTTAACCTGCCATCAAGACCCTTAACATAATAAGACCACAGCCAAGATAATGGGATATAGGCATCAATCTTGCCTCTATGAGCAGAGACCTACTTTCCCCCAAAATCCACAGCAAACCAGAGCCTGGAGCATGAAGGCTGAACACCAATTGTGGGGAGAATAATCGAGAGCGCCATGATTATAACCACCATTGCTTCACCTTGAACAGAGCAAACCATTAATGCAGAGATCCTACCAAATCTGCCCTTCTTAAGTTTATCCTTCTTGCGCTAGGTGAAATCCTGGGAAGCCACGCTGCCTTGCAGCTGGCAGTACCAAACCTTACTGTCTGTCATGAAGAGCATTAAGTTCATTAATCTCACCTACATCTAGGGGTTCTTATTCTTCCTAATGCATTTCCTTCTGCACTAGGTTATTGTAATCCAAGAGTTGAGATTCAGAGGCTAAGCTTGAAATTGATCCAACATGAAGATGCAACCTACAACCAACCCCTATATTAGCAAGTAAGTCCGCGACTTTATTCCCTTCTCTGCGAATGTGCTTTAGAGTGACCGCCCTGTGGGAGGAAATCCAGCATTCAATAGATTGTAGCTTTTTTGCCATTCTCCAATTGTTACTCACTTTGTAAGAGGGGGATCCCTGCAGGATTCTTGATACCATATTGATGATCTTCTGGGAGTCGCCCTCTATTATGAGGGGAAAGAAGCCTTTACCTTGCGCAAGAATTAGACCCTTCCAGAGACCTTCCAATTCTGCTGAGTTATTGGTATCCCATCCTTTTGAACCTAAAAAGGTTAAAAGAGGAGCTCCCTTATGATCTCTGAAAATCCCTCCAAAGCCTGAATTTCCTGGGTTGCCTTTCGAGGCACCATCAAAATTTAGCTGGTACATATGCATGGGGGGAGGTGACCATTTCTCGGGTGAGTGGCTCCTTGGAGGCTTTGTTCCTTTGATAAGTTGTTCTTGCTTCCATTGGAAGTTCCAATTGGCCCATATAGATTGTTCTTGGGGGGTAATTGGGAGATCCTCCTGGTACCAAGTTTTGAGAGATATGGTTTCTTCAATATTTTGGAAAATTATTTTCTAGATATCTTCCAACGGTCTAGAGTGATCCTTGAATATTCTACTGTTTCTCTCCTTCCATATGGCCCACATGAGAAAACCTGCAATGAGCTTCCAAAGGAAATTTAAAATCTTACTTTGATAAGGGGAATGGTCCCAGTTGCGCACAGTGGCAATGATGTCGCCATTAGTTCTTCCTTCCTTTTGGCAGCGGAAACTTACCTTTTCCCAGAGCTTGCATGCCATCGGACAGGAATGCATGAGATGCTTTATGGTTTCCTCCTCTTGTCTGCAGTTAGGACATATTGGAGGTCCATGAAAGTTCCTCTTTCTAAGATTGTCCCACGTGAGAATCTTGTTATGACAGAGGAGCCAGAGAAAGGTGGAGATTTTCGACCATATGGAAGGGTCCCATATTTTGCTCCAGAGAGGATCTATCACCATATGTGCCTTTATAAGGATGTTGTAAGCCTCTCTCTTAGAAAAGGTGCCTCTTTCCTCATATCCCCATCGAAGAATATCCTTTTCCTCAAAATATTGAATTCTTCTTTTCATTAACTCTGTATCTAGAATTTGTTGGGCTTGTGTCGAACCCTGTCTTAAGATCTGAATCGCCTTGAGCCATTCCCTGTAATCTTGGTTCGAAGAATTTCTCCAAAAGTTTTCCACCTTATCATGAGATTGCATATCCTACTCCAGAGGTTGAATATGAGGGATTTGGTCCTTTAGTTTGGGCATCTGCTGCCATGAATCTTCCCAAAACCTTGCAATGTTACCATTCTTCACTTCCCAAAAACTGTGTTGCTGAATGAGATTCTTGTGCTGCTTGGCCGAATTCCATATAATGGAGCCCATGTTGATCTCTGATATTCTTATTAGTTCCTCCGTGGGGCAATTTCTTGCATACTTAGCTATCCACAGAGAGGCCCAAGGGGTGAGAGGCGCAGTTAGCCACTTGCACCAGATTCAAGATCCCATGACCTCGTTGCTATGAGAAGGGTCCCTTAAACCAATACCGCCCCCTTTCTTTGGTAAACATGCAGTGTCCCATTTGACCAGAGCCCACTTGCGCTTGTGACCACTGCTACCCCAGAGAAAAGATCTCTGGAGAATCTTGATTTCTTTGAGAACCCATTTGGATGTTGCAAGGATGGCGAAGAGGTATAACAGCATAGCCTGAAGAACTTCTTTTATGAGGGCTAGCCGACTCGCCATATTTAGAGATCTGTGAGTCCAAGAGGAGAGCCAAGCCTCTAGATTAGTTATTGCATAGTCTAACTAATATACAAAATGACCATTTTCCGAACACTTTTTTCTAGTCAATTTTGCCCAATTCTGGTAGATATTTTTAAGAATCATAAGTTTAAGTTGTTTAATCTGCAAAGCTTGAGTGCGTCAAGGGTTTTCTAAGAGGTTGAATCTATTTATGCATTCAAAAGTGCATTTTAAACAATAAGAAATGACAATCTTGCTCAAAATTGTATTGTCGGGTTTCAACTCCGACCAAAAAAATCATTTTATCTATTAGTTAGATTGTACCTAAATTTGTTATTATTTAATATATTTTTGATATTAAAAACTTAATGTTAAACATTTTTATGTTTTTAACTTTTTAAAAGATTATAAAATAATAATTTACAAGTCAAATAATTACCTCACTAATAACAAGTGGTTGAATTACTTTTGCATTTATTTTGTCAAGATATGTGTGCTCATGAGATACATTGGAGATGAACCTTCAAATATTCATTATATCATTGGTTACCTAATTATGCTATAGGTGTGTCTATTTTGGAATAGGGTTTCATGAGTTTTAACTTAATTATCAATAATTGTTAGGATGGTAGGGATTTAACCTACACAAAATATTCTAGAATATTCTTAGAATAGAATATTCAAAGGTTTAAGGTTGAGATTCATCTCAAAAGTAGTTATGCCATGTCATATGAACATGAGTTATGGTTTTTTGGGCATGTGGTATTCATAACCCATGGTACTGGCTCATAGTATTGTAACAAAGCTTATTTACATGTTAACAATCTCTATGGTAAAGTGAGAGTGAATCTCCATGATTAAGAATCTTGTTACATGTTTTTTTTTAATATATATAGATGATTAACTCATATATTAATTACTGTATAATTAATAATTTAAAAATAAAAGTATGTTTTAATTAATGTTATTAATTTTGTTTAATTTGATAATGTAAGATCTATTATTATGAAAATAAGAGTTTTAATGTTTATAAGAATTTACCGGCCATTTAATTTTTATGGTTGTATACGTAAAAGAAAAAAAAACATTTACTTTCAAGCAGTTATTTATATATAAAAAATCTAAAATATTATCTATATAACCTACATAAAAAGTATTTTTATTTAAAAACTTATAATCGTGCTTTTACTTAAAGATGTGTATTTACACATACAGAAAGAAATTACACATCGTGCACGAGTATACTTGGCCATACTTTTACTTCAAACAATTATTTTTATAAAAAAAATCTAAATCTGATCTTTATAACCTACATAAAAATACCTTTCATAAAAAACTTATGATTGAAATCTCTCTCTATAATAGTGCTTTTACAGAAAGCATGTGTAATTGCACAAATAGAAAACATGTGTAATTGGCCAAAACAGAGTGCAAAGCACAAATGGTGTACGACATCTGGTCAAAGGGTAAGGTTCAAGTCAAAGTGAGAATGGTCTGGGATTTGGGGTATAGGGATGAAAAATGTGGTTCAGGGACTACCCTCGCTAAACTCTTCATACAAGGGATTTTGCCTAGCTTGGAAGTGTCTTGGAAGTGTCTTGGAAGTGTCTTGGGGTTTTGGTGTTCAATTTCTAACTGGAGTTTGTCATTGTCATTATTTTTCTTGTTGTTGGTCCATAATCTTTTTGTAGAGTCAAATCTCACTGACCTGCTGCTGGTTTGGTGTTGTGGGCGCTCTATTTTGGAGGGTGGGAGTTTGGAGCTTTCAAATATGGAGTGCTAAGATCATAGTTGTCTCGGTTTGCCCAGTCGATTATGTGTTTGAAGTGAATTAGCCAGAGGAAACCCTACTTTGTGGGGGTGAGGCTTGTCTGCATTTTGCATGTTGGTGCAATCAATGTGGCCCCTCCTTTGGAAAGGGTTCGAGGGTACGAGAAGAATTTGACTTATCATCGTGCAGAGGAAGAGGGGAAGGGTATGATGAGGAGTTGACCATTGTAGGTATCTTGGGCATTGGGTAGCGAGACTAGAGGAACGAGATGAGGAGGATGGAATTTTGGAGGGAGAGGTCACCTAGGAGCGAGACCTATCACTTGGATGAGTGGTGCAACCCCTGACACTGCAATCAATTGTTCAAAAATTGTGTGGCATCTAGGTAAGCTTGGACATCCTTCCGGAGCAAAGGTGTGGGGATAAAAATGAGGTAATTTCTTATATAAATGATTTCCAATTTTTTGAAGGGGAAACCTTGGACCATCTAATTTTAGTATAGCTTCAGTCTGACGCAACCAACATAGGTCTGATGAACAATTGGATTAAATGGAAGTAAGGCTAGCTCACATTAATTTCCGTGTCCACAAGGGGCATGGTTTGTATGTGACCCTTGGAAATGCTCATATGCATAATCCCAAAATGTAGTATGATGGTTGTTGGTAGTTTTTATGTTTTGGTTTTTTTTTTGGGCACTAGTGTGAGTATATCTTTTGGTTTTTCTGTAAAAACTCTTTTTGTTTCTAAATGTTGCACTGCTCTCTCTACCAAAAAATTGTTGAAATGTGACAACAAAGTAATGTAAATAATGTAATTATGGGTAAATTTGGTTTATTACCGGTAAGTCAGTTGTATAATGATGATTTATGTAAAGAAGTAAGCCCATATTAATTGGGATTTCCCGAGAGGCTTGTAACCATGGAGAACTGTATTTAATTAATAAGTTCCCAATCCCTTGCCACATGGAGGTTTCCTTGACATGTTGTCAGGGTTTTACCATGCGATTCTTTGTGTTAAAATTATGTGTGTGATTCAGTTTCCTAATTTTGTTCATTTATTTCTTGATTGAATGATAATGGCTCTAAAACCAACAAGTGGTATCAGAGAAAGTTGGTTAAGAGAAAAGTGAGGTCCTTGTTTGCACTGTTGAGGTTTGCAGTCGGTGTGAAATTCGCCATCTGAAAGTTTGTATAATTTTTATTTTAAACAAAGGCGAAATATTTGTGAAGATAAAAAATAGAACCTCTGGAGAGCCACCAGAAAGTTCGTTGTCACCAGAGAAATTAGGATGTGGATGGCTGGACAATGAGACCCTACCCACCGTCGTGAAGAGAAATAGGGACATATTGTCAAGCTCGTTGTCGAGCCTGCTAAGGCTGACTGCCTAGAGGAGAAACATTCATGTATAACTAGTCACTCTGTTGTTGACAGGGGACACACTCCTGTAGAACTAGTCACTCGATTGTTGACCCAACCAAAAGAAACAGAAACAAGCTCGTCATTGAGGTTGTTAAGAAATTAATGACCTACAAATAAAATAAATTCAAAGATTTTATCCTGTTGCTGCTCTTGGAGAGCCGCAAAACAAACGCTTGTTGCTTAAACCTCAGCCATGTAGAAGGCCGCCAAGAGGGAGAAAGTTGCAGCATATTTTCTCTATTTGATTTAACTCTAAGCCACAAAGAAGATAGTCAAGAGGGAGAAAGCCAAAGCAGAAGTCAGGAGCCTGTCTGGAGGAGCCATTAAGCAGAGAGACAAAGGTCCACCTGTGGAAATTCAACTATGGAGAGTCATTATTTTTCTTTAAAGAATCACTGCTTGTTTACCAACAAGAGCAGAGTCGGATACACAACAAATTTTGGGTAACTTTATTTTTTGAAATAGTATATTTTAAAAAAAATGGGTGGAATAGGGTTTGGAGTTTCTCTGCAAATTTATTAAAGGGGAACAAAATCATAATTAGAATCATAATTTTTTGTTAGTAATCAAATACAAATAAACCCTAGTTGTAAGAAGGGAAAGCATAATTTTTTTAAATAAAACCCTAGCTGGAAGAAAGAAACCCTAGTAGGAGGATTTATAGGAAGAAATGGAAAAAATGATGAATGCAAAGTTCAAGGTGGAGAAGTTTGCCGGAAAGAACAAATTTTCTTTATGGAAACTAAAAGTTAGGGATTTTCTTATGCCACAAGGGTTGCACAAAGCATTAGACGGGGTGAAAAAGAAACTTGCTAGCATGACAGATTTGGACTGGGAGGAGTTAGATGCCTGAGCTCTCAATACCATCAGGTTGTGCCTGGTGGATGAAGTTCTTTTCTATATTGTTGAAGAAACATCGACATCAAGTTTATGGGGAAAACTAGAAATGTTGTATATGACCAAATCTTTAACAAATAGAATTTATCTGAAAAGGCAATTGTACAGTCTTCAGATGAAGGAAGGTACAAAAATTACAGAACATTTAAATGTTTTTAATACACTTATTTGTTAATTATCAGATATGGAAGTTAAATTTCAGGAAGAAGACAAAGCTATAACTTTGTTGTGTTCTATGCCCAAGTCATGGAACCACTTCGTAACCTCTATCAGTTTGAGCACAATTGAATCTTTGGAATTTGATACAGCTGTAGGAGCTCTGTTATTTATAGAAGTACGTAGGAAGTCCAATATTGAAACCTCTGCACCAGAAGCCATGGTAGCCAAAAGTAGGTCAAAGGAAAGAGGGGGGAAAGCAAGGAGTTCTTCCAGATCAAAATCAAAGGGAAAAAAGTGTAAAGCCAAATGTTGGTACTGCAACAAAGTTGGACACCTCAAGAAATATTGTTGGAAACGAAAGGAGTTTGAAAACCCAAAGAAGGAAGAAAATCAAGTTGAGTCAGGTATGATTGATGAAGTTTTATTTGTTGAATTGGGTACTGTAGATGAAGCTTTACCTATTTGTAATGTCTCTCAGAATTATGATACTTGGTTGTTAGATTCTGGTGCTTCTCATCACATGAGTCCACGCAGAAATTGGTTTACGTCATATGAAGCTGTGAATGGTAGTTTTGTGTTTATGGGTGATAATGTATCTTGTCAGACTATTGGGATGGGAAATATCAAAATTAAAATGTATGATGACACAGTTAGAACATTAACTAATGTAAGACATGTACCTGAATTGAGAAAAAAAATTGATTTCTTTGGGAGTGTTGGACTCGGATGGTTACAATTTTACAGGTCAGAATGAAGTGTTGAAAGTTTAAAAAAGTGCCCCAGTTGTTATGAAGGCAAAAAAGATCGGAAATATTTACAAACTCCAAGGAAGTACACAGGTCAGTGAGGCAGTGACTGTATCAGAGAAGGCAGAAGAAGGTACTCGCCTATGGCATCAACGGTTCGGTCACATGAGTGAGAAGGGTATTTAGGGACTTATGAATCACAAGTTGCTTCCTGATTTGAAATCCTTGAAGTTGGATTTTTGTAAACATTGTGTATATGGTAAACAATGTAAAAAAAAAAATTGAAAACTGGAAGTCATAATAGTAAATAAATTTTGGACTATATCCATTTTGATCTTGGGGACCATCTCCTATTGTATCTTATGGAGGTGGATTATACTTCTTAACATTTATTAATGATTTCTCCCGGAAAGTTTGGGTCTATATGTTGAAAAATAAAGTTGATGTATTTAATGTTTTTAAACAATTTAAAGCTATGTTGGAAAAGAAAACATGCAAATCAATTAAATGTTTAAGAGCTGACAATGGCAGTGAATTTACTTCTTTAGAATTTTGAACAATATTGTGAGGATGAAGGAATTGTTATACATAAAACTATTGTTTATACTCCTCAGCAAAATGACGTTGTTAAACGTATGAATCAGACTCTCATGGAAAGAGCCAAAAGCATGATCAACATTGCTAACCTGCAAAAGGAGTTGTGGGTAGAAGAAGTATCTATTGCTTATTATTTAGTAAACATATCACCTTCAGTTGCCATTAATTGTAAAATTCCTGAAGAAGTTTGGTTGGGTCAGTCTTGTGATTATTCACATTTAAGGACTTTTTGTTGTGATGTCTATGCTCTTATTCCTATAATTTAGTGCTCAAAATTAGATCCAAAATCAAAATGTTATGTCTTTGTTGGGTATGATTATGCAGCAAATGGATATCGGTTGTGGGATCCTTCTTCACGGAAGATAGTCATCAACAGAGATGTAACATTTGATGAATCTTCTCTTCTAAAATTAGATGTTGAAAAAGTTGAACAGGAACGGGTATCACCTAATCAGCAAATTCAGTTGGAGACTAAACCTTTTTTAGAAAGTCGAAAGGAAGGAAAGACTTCTGAAGAAAAAGGTGAAGAAGATGTAAAGGAAACTGTTGAAATTTTAGAACCAGTTCAACAACCAGTAACTCTAAGAAGGTCTACATGGGAAAGAAGAACACCCAAAAGGTATGAAGATTTTGCTTCATCTTTTGCATTGATTACTGAATATGGGGAACCTTATTGTTATCAGGAAGCAATGGATGATGTGGATAGCGAAAAGTGGAAAAAGGCTATCGACGAAGAAATGGATTCCTTAGCCAAGAATAAAACTTGGGATCTTGTAGAACTTCCTGAAGGGAGAAGTGTTTTCGGATGCAAATGGATCTTCAAATTGAAGCAGAAGGATGATGGCAGTATCAACAGGTATAAGGTGAGGTTGGTTGCAAAATGGTATTCTCATGTTGAAGGTATTGACTTTCATGAGATTTTCTCACCAGTCGTAAAACTTGTTTCTTTTCGTACTGTGTTAGCAATAACTACATTACTTGATCTTGAGTTAGAACAGTTAGATGTTCAAACAAACTTTCTACATGGTGATTTGAATGAGGATATTTATATGGAACAACCAGAAGGTTTTGTACAAGATTGCAGAAGAAGATTAGTTTGCAAGCTCGGGAAATCATTGCATAGCCCAAGGCAGTCTCCCAGGCAATGGTACAAGAGATTTGACTCCTTCATGGTGAGACATAACTTTATTAGAAGTGAGTATGATCATTGTATATACTTCAAGAGTTTCAGTGGCATATTCATTATCTTGGTTTTGTATGTTGATGATATGCTTATTGCAAGAAAAAGCATGGAAGAGATCAACAGGTTAAAGGCTTAGCTCTCTAGGACATTTGATATGAAGGATCTTGGAGCGGCAAAACAGATCTTGGGCATGGAGATACACAGAGACAGGAAAAATGGAAAGCTTTGGTTATCACAGCAGAAGTATGTGGAAAGAATACTTGAAAATTTTGGTATGAACAATGTGAAAACTATTAATGTTCCATTAGCCTCCCATTTTAAACTTTCTTCAGTTTTGAGTCGTAGAACTAATGAAGAAAAGAAGTATAGGTATCGTGTACCATATGAAAATGTGGTAAGAAACTTAATGTATTCAATGGTATCTACAAGACCTAACATTTCACATGCAGTTGGAGTTGTTAGAAGGTTCATGGAAAATCTAGGAGAAGAACATTAGCGAGCAATGAAATGGGTTATTTGGTATTTGAGAGGCACAAGAGACCATTGCATCATCTTCAACGGTAGTGAAGGATCATTCTGCAGATATGTGGCAGGTGATTTCGACAAAAGTAGATCTACTATAGGTTGTCTTTACTCTTGCAATTGGAGCAATTAGCTGGATGTCAAAGCTTCAAGAAGCAGTCTCTTTGTCCCTACCGAAGTAGAGTACATAGCTGCTTCATATGCCAGTAAAGAAGCAATCTGGTTAAAAAGGTCTACTTGATGAGATTGGAAGGATGCAAAAGAAAGTGATTGTGTTATGTGATAGTCATAGTGCTATTCATTTGGCTAAAAATCTAGTTTATCACAGTAAGACCAAGCACATTGATGTAAGGTATCATTTTGTGAGAGATGTGATCCATGGAGGTAGAGTAGCTCTCAAGAAGGTCCATACAGAGGAGAATAGTGTAGACATATTCACAAATCCAGTTACAGTAGAGAAGCTTCGATGGTGTTTGGCTTCTCTGGGCTTGCAGAAGAGATGATGAATGGCATGGGCAAGGAATTAGGAAAATTGTTGTCAAGGTGGAGATTGTTGAAATGTGATAACAAAGTAATGTAAATAATGTAATTATGGGTAAATTTGGTTTATTACCGGTCAGTCAGTTGTATAACAAGAAAGACTTATGTAACAAAGTAAGCCCATATTAATTAGGATTTCCCGAGAGGCTTGTAACCATGGAGAATCATCTTTGATTAAAAAGTTTCCAATCCCTTTCTCTGTGGAGGTTTCCTTGACACGTTGTCAGGGTTTTACCATCTAATTCTTTGTGTTAAAATTGTGTGTGTGATTCAGTTTCTTAATTTTGTTCATTTCTTTCTTGGTTGAATGATAATGGCTCTACAACCAACCAAAATCTAGTCGGAGTGAGGTTGAGAGAGAAAAGAAAAATATGTTTAGATGTAAAAAGAATTTATAAAGTAATATAAACACCTTAACTAACCAAAAAATATATTCTTTGGAATTTTTAAATCTGCAAGTGGTGGAATGAAGCTAATAATCGAAATAGAGTTGTCTATGATCATGTGAAGATGATTGATATGACCGAGCTTGGTCATGTGCATGTGATCGAGCTTTAGTTCATAGAAGGTTCAGTGCATAGAAGGTGATCTAAATAATTTTTTAATATAGGAAAAGTGCATGTGTATGTATATGTTTGGAGTTCAAAAAATTACATAGATCCATCGAATCTTTTCATCTATGCTAGTCTATATCCCTCTAAAAAAAATTATATGCATATATCCCAATATAAATCAATCTAAACAAATTATATAGATTCATTTATAATAGATGTATAACTAAGGGCAATGACTCAGCGCTCCCAATAGAAGCAGTACATTGACTATCAGATAACACCACAAACATAGATAAATTAGAAAATTAGTTAGAATTATATAGCACCACAAGCATTAGATAAATCAAAAAAATTAGATAAATCTACTTTTCTTACCCATGCTTAGTCATTGCCCTGTTTTTATTGCAGATCATATATATATTTTTCTAATCTTTTTATCTAAAATAAATTATTTAGATCACCTTCTACAAAGGTAGAAAAATATAAATCACTTTCTACGAACTCTTTGGAGTTCAGAAAAGAATAGAAAAAAAATTGTTGTTTCATTTTCATATAAAATGACCACCAGCCTAGCGAGAAAAAAATAAATAAATATAAAATTAAATTAAAATTAAAAAAATTAAATTAATTAAGAAAATAAATTAAATAAATTAATAAATTAAATTAAAATTGAAAAAAAAATTTAAAAAAAACAAAAAAAACACCTTTTTTTTTTTGTTTTTCTGTCAGTGACCAGAAAAGGAAAAAAAATTGAGAGTCGTACGACATTTGGCTTTTGAATGCAAAATAGCTTTGGAGATCGCAACTTTGGCAGAGATTTGTTGAGTCCACCCAAGGTAGAAGTCGTTGATTGGCTCTCCTAATAATCGAAACGAGTAAATGAGAAGAGGGACAGGTTTCCCGACAATATCTTCTTTCACTTCTATTTGATCATATTTAGGGTGTAAATTTGTCTGGAATGTTGTAATGATTAGGTAGAATCACAATTTTGAATTGTGATTTCTACCGAGTGGTTCAGATTTTGCGAATAGTTGAATTTATTTATTCATTTAAAAATATATTTGAAATAAGATAAATCACAATTTAATTTTAGTTCAGTTATATTTTGACTTAATTTATATATATATATTATATATATATATATTATATAAATATATATATATAATCTTTATCTGAATATAGTAATATTAATGTGCTCAACATTAAAAGTAATTTGTTTAGGATGAATTTTATAATATTTTCCAGATGGAATGGGATCTTATTTTGATAATAATGATTCTGAAAATGAGATATTGCTACTCGCAATTGGAGATGGATCAAATCTCTCCAAATACAAACTTTTTTATCAAATGCTACAATTCAAAAAAAAAAAAAAAATAAGTTTGCACCCCCAAAGATTTAATCCCTCTCCACACATGATAGAGCTAGAATTAGATGGATCTATGCAAATTTACTCTTATTTTCAACCATTTCCCATAAAATTTGAATCTTAAACTTGATACAGAGTAAATTTTATATTGATCTACATCTCATGAGTTCACATTTATGTAAAATTTCATACTAAATGTTAAATTATTCTATTATAAATATATCATATTAAGGTATTTTTAAGGTATATGGTGTTTTTGGAAGGAGACATTTATGTAAAATGTAATACTAAATGTTAAATTATACTTTTATAAAGATATCATATTAAGGTATTTTTAAGTTGTATGATGTTTTTGGATGGTGATAAAAACCCTGTGAATTGAAAAAACATTTATATGATCCTTGTATTCTCAATGACTAAGATTACTTATAATGATAAAGGTTGGTTTTTTGTTTTTTTGGGGGATTTGTTGGTGTTTGTGTTTTTGTTCTGGTTATTTTTAAGGTTTTTGTGGTTGAGTTTGTTATAATGTTGTATCAAAGACTGATCCATAATGTACATGTTGATAGTCGATGTTTTAATTATAAATAAGATTCATAATCAAGACAAATTTTTCCTTTCTTTATCCTTCCAAGTTTATTTCGATTATTTTTTAAATCAATTCTTCTTGATGATTAGATTTTTTCTTTTTTCTAATATTATAGTTAAAATATTTACTCAAAACATTTTAAACTCTAACAAAAACATTTATAAAATATTTTTAACTTAAACAAAGATATCCACATGGCAGTCACAAAGGGTTAGTTTGACTTCAAATCATCTATGTGAAGCACATTAGTGTCCACCTATGATTTTATTAAAGATGGCATCATGAATGTAGAGAAACATCCTTACATTTCCCCATGAGATTTTTCCTTTAAAAAACAAAATCCCCTCATACTTTAAATGCGTGGGATTGCAAGAGAACATCACCCAAAAAAATGTCAACAACATATTGATGTTGTTCATGGATTAAATTCAAGGAACCAAGATACAAAGAGGAGGTCTACACTACCTCAGAACTATAGACCACCATAGATAACCTTATGTTTTCTTCTTCATGTGGGAACATAGCTATAAAGTAGTGCCCCTCACAAACCCTTATCTTACTTTCATCTCCCCAGTGGGATTGATTCTGATCCATGATACAATTTTCTTAAAAAAACCCAAAAAAAAACCCCACCAAAGTAATAAACTAAGGCTTGCTTCATCCAACATTTTATTTTTTCCCCATTCTGCATGAATGGAGTTGGATTATTGGGGTTCATGATGTCTTTTTTATGATAAAAATATCACTGGTCTTTTTTTAAATCAAATATGACTCATGAATATATCAAGGTTGAAAGATCCTAAGATAAAGTTTTTTTGTACGACATCAGTTAATGCCACCCCATTGAAGCCAATTCTATAGAGTTAAGGACATTCTCCATGAAAGGAACACACAAATAATTTCCTCCACCTACCATCATTGTTGAGGAGGAACCTTGTGAGCCTCAATATTCTTTGTTGTTCCCTCCCTAAAAATTTATTAAATCACATTCTCGAAAGGGTTTTATGCAAAGGAGGCATCTCAATCTTCCATTTTGTATCAAGTTTTTGTGATGTTTTGAGATAGATTTCATCATCATTTAGTGGTAAAATTTATCGTAACCCAATTTTCAATTGATAATATAGATTACACCAACATAAATTTATCGCATTGTCTAACTAATATACAAAATGACCATTTTCCTTGGCACTTTTTCTAGTCAATTTTGCCCCAATCTGGTAGATATTTTTAAGAATCATAAGTTTAAGTTGTTTAATTTGGAAAGCTTGAGTTCCTCAAAGGTTTTCTAGGGTGTTGAATATATGTATGCATTCAAAAGTGCATTTTAAACAATAAGAAATGATAATCGTGCTTGAAATTGTATTGTCGGGTTTCGACTCCGACCAAAAAAATCATTTCGTCTATTAGTTAGATTGTACATAAATTTATTACTATTTAATATACTTTCAATATTAAAAACTTAATGTTAAATATTTTTATGCTTTTAACTTTTTAAAAGATTATAAAATAATAATTTGCAAGTCAAATAATCGCCTCACTAATAACAAGTGGTTAAGTTACTTTTGCATTTATTTTGTCAACCTAGGGATATGTATGCTCATGAGATACATTGTAGATGCAACTTTCAAATATTCATTCTATCACTGGTTACCTAATTATGTTATAGGTTTGCCTATTTTGGAATAGGGCTTCATGAATTCTAATTTAATTATCAATAATTATTAGGATGGTAGAGATTTAGCCTACACAAAATATTCTATAATATTTTTAATAGTAAAGTTGAGATTCATCTCAAAAGTAGTTATGCCATGTCATATGAGTATGAATTATGGTTTTTGGGCATGTGGTATTAGTAACCCATAGTACTGGCCCATGGTATTGTAACAAAGCTTATTTACAAGTTAACAATCTCCATAGTAAAGTAAAGATAAATATCCATAATTAAAAATCTTGTTACATATTTTTTAAATGTATACATAATTAACTCATATATTAATTCTTGTATAATTAATAATTTAAAATAAAAATATAATATAAGTAATATTTATAATTTTGTTTAATTTTAAATGATATAAAATTTATTATAAAATAAATATTTAATTTTTTATAAAACATTTACACCATTAATTTATATAGTTACATTAATACACTTCCATTAACCAAAATCTTTTACTCCGAACAATTATTTTTATAAAATATATCCGCATTGCGTAGGTAAAATTACACACCACAATGACAAAAGCATTTAATTGCATAGGTAAAATTACACCCCACAATAACAAAAGCATTGGAATATAATAATAGAGTTGGCAATTTCCCTTTGAATCAAAAATATCTCTCAAAAAGCACTCTATGGATTTGCAACAACATTACATGACTTACCATATTTTTTCCCACTAACTTTGATGTGTACAATTTCACAGCAAAGAGATACGCAACTTTTTAATTCATTATTCCAAGGAAAAATATATTACTATAAAAAATCAAATATCCCAAAGCAAATGCATAATATGTTATTTAACCCAAGATTACAATTAAGTTAAGTCTTATACACAAGGTATCAAAAGTTGCTTGAAACTAAAATTCATCGATAACAAAAATCAACGCACTCACCTTTATGAAATTTACCACACTACTATCAACTAATTAAAATTATATATATATATTATTATATATATATATAATATATATATATATAATTATAAATAGGTAAATATTTATTATATATTAAACTGGGTGAAAATGAAAAATAACAAATATCATTACTAATTTATATATACTATAAATTTTGAGTAATAAGAAAATAATATATAAAAAATAAAATTATATTCTATATATAATTAAGGGCGGAGCTTTTTAAAAAGAAATGTTTTTCTCTTTAATCTCCATTGTATCACACCGTATCATATATTTTTGGATGGGCTTTTGGATGGGCTAGGTTAGCTATTTCACTATGGTTATTATTATTATTATTATTTATTATATTGAAAAAAATAGCTTTTATTGGTAAAATTAGGATTGAAATTGTTATAGGTAAATCAGTTTATTTTTATTGATAATGATTTTGTCATTTTGGGTTTTTTTTTTTTTATAATTTTTTAGTGATTTAAGATTTAATTTTATTGTCATTATTTTCAAATGGGAGGGGCTAGTTCCCTACAGAAGCGTTATGGGCCCTCTTTTTTTACATATATATTTTGGTACATATGCTTGTCAGAACAGGCTGACAGCCGTCACATCGAAACTTAATTAATCGCCATCACCGGAATGGAAATAGGATACGTTGCAGCATCCGCGCAGCTCCGCAGGAATCGAACGCGGGCGGGGGGCGTGCAAACCAACTGCCCCGACCGCAACATCATGCACTCGCGTGCATAATCATTATTATATTATTATATTGATTGTCTTTCTTTATATTCAAAATTTGTTTTACTATTATATTAAACTTTTAGTTATTGTTGGCCTTTTCCAACCCTACATTTTTCAATGAGTTAATTGTCGTGAGTTGTAATTTCATGTAGGTTTTTATTTGTTGAATTGTGACAGTGATTTTTAGCTAACATTGAGCCTCTTCTATTGTATAAGGGCAGATGCCTTGCTGACTTGATTTGTTTAGATCTTCATTTTTTACATATGAGTGGTCTCACACATTTTTTTTAGCCATAGACTATTTGTTAGATGTTTTAGAGGTTTTTGGGGAAGATTTTCTAATCAAATTTGCCCAAAATCCAGTAGGGATTTGTTGGAATCGCAATATTGATTTTTAAACTCTCAGCAATTTGAGTGCCCTTGGAATTTTTCAAGGCATTGAATCTATATATACATCGAAAAACGTGCTTTAAAAAATAAAAATAAAAAAGGTTTTACTAGAAATTGTTTAGCTGAACTGACCTAAAACTCCAAAAACGTCTAATAATCAGACAACTCCCAATCTTTTATTCTAAACCTATAGATCTATTTAGTGTTCCATTGTTGTGTTAAATTTTTGGTTAGTGTTGGTCTTTTTCAACGATATGGTTTTCAATGAGTTAATGGTTGTGAGTTGTAATTTCAGGGACGTTTTTATTTGTTGAATTTTGATAGTGGTCTTTAACTAGCATTGGGCCTCTTCCATTGTATAAGAGCAAATGCCTTCCTGACTTGATTTGTTTAGATCTTCATTTTTTTAAATATGAGTGGAGTTTGACAAATTAATTTAGCCATAGTCTACTTGTTAGATGTTTTGATGGTTTTTTAGGAAGATTCTCTAATCGAATTTTCACAAACTCTAGTAGGGATTTGTTTGAATCACAGTATTGAGTTGTGAACTCTCAACAATATGAGTGCCCCGAGAATTTTTCAAGGCAATCTATGTATACATTTAAAACCAAGCTTTTAAAAACAAAAAATCAAGGTTTTACCAGAAATTGTTTAATCAAACCAACCCAAAACTCCAAAAACATGTAATAATTAGACAACTCCTAGTCTCTTATTCCAAACCCATAGATCTACTTGAAGAGCTTTAATGATGGAGACCATCAAATTTGGTTGTGGATTAATGCGGAGGCTACTCTTTGTATTATCTTCGCAAGCCTCAAAATTTCTATGGAACGTAGACAAGGCATAGCCACTGCAACCACTAGCCCTAGGCACCGATCGTTGATCTAAGGGCAAAGGGACAAGTAGGTGCCCTAAAACTTTGCATCTCCAGAGTTAACCCACTTTTGCTTAGTTTTCGCTCTTCAACCACTACGATCCTACGCTCTCACTAGAGAACTCTTCACGACTTGTTGGCCTTGAGTTGCTAGAACCCAAGCTTTAATTTTTAGAGGGCATGGTGATTAAATCTAGAAATGGATCGAGATTTCCATTTGGTAATGAGATCTTCTTGAAATTATTATAGTTGTTTACCATTTCTACTCATACTCATCTAGATATGTGAAAGTCCTATGTGTCCCACAGACTCTTCTTCATATTTCATCCACATCCTATTGGCACAATATTAAGCCTTTTGTCCGTGTGACAGAATCCTCACAATTCACTTCAAACCACCAAGAGTCCACCATTTGAATAGCCAAGGAAAGTCCCTTTGTGAATGTCGCAACTCTTTTTTCATAAAGTTTCTTTTGGGTAGCTTATATATATATATATATATATATTATATATATATATATATATATATATATAGATATATCATATATTATCAAAGGAAATCCTTAAAAATTGTTTGTGGGAAAAAAATTCTCCAAAGATTTCAATAAGGTTTTATATTGAGATATAAGTTGAATTGTGTTTTGGGCCAAGGATTTCCTTTAAAACCTATGCAAATGAGGTTTACTGAAGTGTTAAACACTAAAGCATTGAACCGTTGTTGATGGAGGGCATTAAGATTTTGATTTCTACTGTTGAAATTGTAACGAACAAAGTTCGTATACTCAGAAGAATGCCTTGATACCAATGTCATGAAGAAAGTTCTATACACAATGGAGTAATCTTCAGAATACTTCAAAGACAAAGACATCCATTGTAGGAAAAGTAATTGTATATTAAATATTATATAAATAATTGATGAGATAATTACAATGAGGATGAGGGTCTGCTTAGATACCCTATGCGGATACCTCTTCACCAACAATCATGTTCTTAAGGGCATACCTCTTCATTAACTAATTACTAGTCAATTATTCATTATTATCATTATCAATGTTTATAATATTTGATTTATTATAGAGGAAATGATTAGAGAAGGTGAAAGAAACAGACGGAGGAGCGATGGCGTTTAGCTACTGTTAGGGTTTTGACAGTCCGGGCAACCTACGGCGGCAGGATTCCTGCTCTGCGCACTCAGATCTGACACGGGCAGCGGGCTTTCCAGGCTGCAGGCGGATCAGGCGGTCCTAATGGAACCCCCGCAGGGGGATGGGGCAGCGTTTCTGCCCTTCATCGGAGGCCAGCAAGGACCAGAGGGTAATCCAAGCACCGATTCAACGAATCAAGCCCAACCCACAGGGGAACAACAGAACACGGCGGATCCACCAGCTTCAAATGATCAACCAAAGGTTAGTTCTTCCACTTGTAAACCGGTTGCCACTCATAGGCCAGAAGTTGAACTGCCCAGTGATAGAATAAATGGAAGAATTCAATATATGAAAGACCACGCCCTTATTGGCAAATTTGTGGGCTTCTGGCCCAATGAAAACGCTCTAAGAGGATGGATCAATCACAAATGGAAGCCAAAGGGTGAAATAACCCTTCTCTTAGGTCCAAAAGGATTTTTCACAGCCATTTTCAACTGCCTGGAAGACAGAAACAAAGTTTTCGATGGGGGGCCATATTTCTTCAACTCTGCTGGGCTCTACCTCAGAGAATGGGTCGCCCGATTCAATCCCGACAAGGAAGACCTTAGCTATGCTCCAGTCTGGATCAGACTATACTCGCTGCCATGGGAATATTGGGGTGAGGACTCTTTAAAATCCATTGGATCGGTGATAGGAGATTTTGTCAAAGTGGTAGAAGAAACCAAAACTGTGAGATACACGACATATGCCTCATATGCCCGGATATGTGTCTATATGGATCTAAAGCAGCCTTTCCCAGATACGATAAGACTCTTCCATGAGGATCATGATTGGATCCAAGCGATTGACTATGAGTAGGTGCCTTTTCGCTGCAGGAAATGTCATGTTATTGGGCATCTCTTCCGAGATTGTCCCCTGAACAGGAAAGTAGAAACCCCAATGAATCAAGAACCACAACAGCAGGAGGGCTTTACAAAAGTGACAAACAGAAGGCGTGGAGGTAGGAAAGCGCATGCACAGCCGAAGTCAGCACCTGCAGAGAACTCCATTCCCTCTACCAGCAACAGCTTTGAGGTGCTTGCAAAAACGACAACACAGGAGGAACCCAGCAAGGAACAGCCAGCTCCTAAAGCGTCTACGAAGGAGAAACCAATCTCAACCCAACAAAATGAAAAAACTCAGTCGGTTTCAGAATCCTGGAGAAACCCTGCAATGGACATTGATAATCCTTCACAGAGCAAGAATAAAGGGAAGGAGGCAGAAGAAAATCCGCACGACATACATTTCATGGAAGACGACAATGAACCTATAGATATAGGGGAATACGACCTGCTGGGTCTGGAACAAGCTTGTAAATCAGGCAACTTTGACAAGATCCATGAAACCCAAGTCGACAACTTAGTGGAAATATTAAACAAGGCCCAAAAGAAATACTCCCTAGGAGTACAAACAGGTAGTAAATGGGATGGCAAATTTGCCTCCAAAGACAACAAGAAAAGAGGAAGGAAAACAGCGCTGGAAAGAACAATCAAGCTTGGCGAAGTCCTGGTTGAGTCTGGCAGATATGCCAAACTCACCAAGTATTTCAACACCAACCTCAAACCCTCTCAATGAAGTTAATATCTTGGAACATTAGAGGGCTCAATAGCCCCAAGAAAGGGAAACTCTTAAAAAATTTGATCATGGAAGAAAAACCATCAATTCTATTTCTACAAGAAACTAAATGTACGTTGAATTTTCTGGAAAAAGCGGTGGCTAAAGCATGGCCTGGTGGTCAAGTGATAGCAGTAGACGCGCAAGGGGCTTCAGGTGGACTCGCTATCTTATGGGATGCAAGAAAGATACAGTTAAATAACATTCATGCTAACAAAAACTTCATTCAAGCTATTTTTCATCTTCTGGGCACTAACATTTATGGCCACCTCACGAATGTTTATTTCCCACAAGAAACGCAGCAGAAGGCAGCAATTCTAAAATCAATAGAGCAGCTAAATATAGATAGGATACACCCGCTTTGGGTGACAGGAGGAGACTTTAATATGACAGCTTCATCAGAGGAAAAGCTCGGAGGACGCTCTAGAACCAACAAGGATGGCACACTTCTAAAGGATTTCATACAGAGTAACTGGCTTATAGATCTACCTACAGCAAATGGCCTTTACACATGGACGAACAAACGGGTAGCTCCCATGTAGATTGCCTCCCGTCTGGATAGGTTCTTGATCTCAGATAACGCTGTCCATGTAGGAGGAGAATTCACAGCCCACATCATTCCATTTTCAGGTTCAGACCATTGGCCCATAGAGATGCTCTGGAATAGGCCAGGCAACAATATTAAAAAGCCTTTTAGATTTGAAGCGTTCTGGCTAACACACCCAGAATTCAAGGACTTCATAACCACTACATGGCAAAACAACAATCCAACTGAGCACTCTAAAATGGCAAGATTCCAAAAAAAATTACAGTTGCTCAAGGGAGAAATCAAGAGATGGAATAAAAATACCTTTGGCAACATTTTTAAGGAAAAGGATAAGATCCTCCAAGATCTAAAAAATATTCAGCAGAGATTAATCCTTGAAGGACGATCAAAGGAGCTAGCGCTAAAGGAACAAGAAATGGAAGCAAAACTTCTGGACCGGGAAAGACAAGAGGAACTGCTATGGAGACAGAAATCTTGAATCCGATGGCTGAAGGAGGGGGAGAAGAACACCAAGTTCTTCCACAAAACCACAGTGCAAAGAAGAATGCACAACCAAATCTCACAGATAACCAATACCCAGGGAGACAAGCTGGAAACCCAGGAAGAAATAGAAAAGGAATTCCTTCAATATTTTAAAGCAATGAGTCAGGAGCCAAACATCAACAGAGAAGAGGCCATAGACAACATCACAAGGCACATTCCGCGGCTGATAACAGAGGAGCAGAACTCCCTGCTTCTCAAACCAATTAGTCTCCAGGAGGTTGAAATAGCTGCAAAATCTTTAAAGGCCGGCAAAGCTCCGGGTCCCGATGGATTCTCATCAAATTTTTTCCACCACTTTTGGGAATTAATTAAATGGGAAGTGTGGCAAGTTGTGGAAGAATCATGCAACCTACGCTGGATGTATCCAGGCCTAATTGCAACTTTTATAGCTTTAATCCCTAAAGCGGAAGACTCCAACTCCCCTGATAAATTCAGGCCTATCGCCCTGTGCAACATCATTTATAAGATTGTCTCAAAGGTAGTGGCGCTAAGACTAAAACCTCTTCTCCCAGGCATCATCTCTCCAGAGCAGTCCGGATACGTCGAAGGAAGGCAAATCACTGATGGTATATTTCTCTCTCATGAAATAATTCATTCTCTAAAGCATTCAAAAAAACCAGGTATGCTTCTAAAAATCGATCTTTCTAAAGCTTTTGATAGTATAAGCTGGGATTACATGAAAAAAATTCTAAGTGCGTTCAGTTTTGCCAATGCATGGATTAGATGGATCATGAATCTTGTCTCTTCTTCTTTCTTTTCCATCTTGATTAATGGGATCCCCTCCTCAACTTTCCGTCCCTCAAGGGGACTGAGACAAGGTGATCCTCTGTCTCCGTTCTTGTTTATCATAATGGCGGAAGGCCTGGGAAGAAGCCACAACTCTGCAGTCCAATCCCGTGCTCTCAAAGGTATTAATCTCCATAATGCTCCTACCGTTTCCCATCAGCAATTTGTAGATGACAACATGATCTTCGGCCACTCTTCAGTCCAAGAAGCCCGTTCTCTAAACTCTCTGCTTAACAACTTCTCTGCAGCCTCCGGAGCTTGTATTAATAGAGTCAAATCCCAGATATTCTTCTTTAATACTCATTCGACTACTCAGCGAGCCATAGCCCGAATCCTGGGCTTCTCCACAGCTTCTCTGCCCTCCAAATACCTAGGAGCCCCTCTCCTAGACTCTGCTCAGAAACACTCATCTTGGACTTCTCTTCTGGAAAGGCTGGAAGCAAGACTTTCGCTTTGGACTCACCCCTCTTTAAACATGGCAAGCCGCCTTGTGCTCATCAAGGCGGTCTTACAATCCATGCCCTTATACTTATTCTCAATATTGGCAGCACCAAAGTGGGTTTTAAAAGCCATTAAAAAACTGCAACGAAACTTCCTTTGGGGCAGTACCGGTCTCAACAGAAAATGGGCATTAGTCAAATGGGAGAAAGAATATCTCCCGAAGAAAGCAGGAGGAATTGGTCTTCGGGATCCTGAACACAGCAATGTGATCATGGGAGCTAAAATATGGTGGAAATGGTTAACTTATCCAGGAACACTATGGGCCAGATTCTGGATAGCAAAATATGCCAGCAATCTACCTCTGGAGGAACGTATAAGAATGACAGAAATAAGCAAAGGCTCAACCATATGGAATTCCACGATATTGCACAGAGACCTTATCCAAAAACATAGTTTCTGGGAGGTAAAGGACGGAGGCACAACACGTTTTTGGACTAATTCATGGCAGCAACTTCCAAGTATCGCTCACACAATCCAAGATATTCCAGCGCATAGTATTCAATTGCAGGAAACGGTAAATCAATTCTGGAAGGACAATCCTGAGTCTGATCACCGAACCTGGCGAGAGGTACAAGAAATTATTCCAGATAGCCCGGAGGAGGTTCAACGGTCTCTGGCGGAAGAGCTCCAAAAAGGAAAGATTCTCAAAGAGACAGATCAGGATAAACTGAGGTGGGGATACGAAGAGAAAGGTACATATACAACCAAAGAAGCTTACCTTATTACTCTCAAAGATCAATTGACCAAGGACAAATTATGGGAGAAAATATGGAGCTCCCCGATCTGGCCAAAAATCTCCACATTCCTTTGGCTCCTATATCACAATAGAGTTCTCACCTGGGATAATCTCAGAAAAAGAAAATTTGAAGGACCCTCAATATGTCTTAATTGTAAAATGGAGGAGGAAATTGTTGTGCATCTTATGCAACTATGTCCATTTAGCAGGAAAATATGGGAGAAAGTCACATTTCGATGCCAAAAGGAAGGCCGCGAGATAGGAGATTTAAACAATACTCTACGCAAATGGCCCCAGAAACCTTATCATAGTAACATCCTCAATTCGCTTTGGCAAATTCTCCCCGGAATAGTAATGTGGAACCTATGGAAAGAGCGAAATCGTAGAATCTTCAAAAACCAGTCAATGGATGAGCAACAAGTATGGAAGATAATAAACCAGAATGTACAGGAAACACTATCCATTAAAAGTTGGTCCCAGGAGGATTTCCCGTCCAGCGACAAGGAGCAAGCAATATGGCATAATTGGCAAATCAATCTACAATCTTCCAACTCTCTTTCGAGCAACTCTAGTAGACAGCAGGATACCCCTTCAATCTGGTCCCCTCCGCCCATCAATACGTACATGCTAAATTTTGATGGGGCTTCTAAAGGAAATCTTGGACCCACAGGATATGGAGGAGCAGTCAGAAATCATCAAGGCCAAGTGCTCAAAGTTTTCTTTGGTTCCATTGGATGGAACACAAACAATGTGGCTGAACTAGAAGGACTCTGGATAGGACTTAACATGGCTCAGCGGGAAGGACTCACTCCTCTAATTGTGGAAGGTGATTCTCAAATCATAATCAACATGGCTACTAAGATACAACAAGGAACAGAGGCTCAGAAGGTCAGTAGGAGCTGGAGAATGGTTACTAGGCTGGAGCTTCTTCAATCCTGGCTAAGGGACAACAAAGCAATAACCTTTAACCACATCAGGCGTGAAGGGAACAAACTTGCTGACTTCATGGCAAATTTAGGAGTGGACAGAGGGAGGGACCATTTCGAAGGTTTACTTCAGGGTAACGTCTCGGAGACAGAATGTTCCACCTATCAGGAGATACTAAGGAACGACTCTAAGAGGACGGCTCAAGATCACCCGGATGCAGGTGTTATCACAAGCAATTAAGGATTATGCGTCCTCCACGCGCCGTGTATACGAAGCCACGCTCCAGACAGGTGGATGCCATGTGCTGTGGGCTGGCTTCTGTCCCAAACGACTTAAATCGCCTTAATGGCTCTTCAATGCTGTTGAACTCCCAAGATCTCGACAACAGTTATCCCAGGATGGAGCAGACATTCCTCATTCCCTGTTTTCAGTTCGGCTCTGGTCTGATTCGGTTAACTGTTGATGTCCAAGTGGAGGAGGGAGGCTTTGAGGGAAGTAAGCCCACCCTCGAGTACATCCACTGTATAATTCTTGTGTTTTGTCCCCATTACTCCCAGGTGAATTCGAAGCTGGACATTGGGTTGCTTAGACAACAGGGAAACCTCTGCGAAGGAACTCTTGTTGGCAGACGGAGGCATAAGGGAACTCAGCCTCGTACTCAGAAAGCTGTTGGGTATCCTGGGCTCAACATGGCGCCTCGCACTAGGCATCTTGGGCCTCACAGGGGGCGTAACTATGGGCAGCGAGGTGGCAATAGAGGAAGGGGCCAGGCAAGCCCGAGGCGCCTCTCTCCACTGGCTTTTGCTGAGCCTCCCTCCTCTGAGTCGGATTACTCGGGTTCAGACATTAGTAATTCTGTACAGACCGTGACCCTTCATTATCGTCGAAGGAGGAACAAGCCTGTGGTCAAAGCCATGATTACGGTCATTTTTTCTGAGGAGAATGAGGAGGAAGGTAACTGGAAGGATGACACAGAGGAGAAGGCGCCTCCCTCCTCGGATAATTTGGACAGTTCTTACAACCCTGAGTTACAGAGCAGGGCAGATGAGGAGAGCACCCATGGTTTTTCGGCGGAGCAGGCTGAAGCTCTAAAGGAAATTGGAAGCCTCAAAGGCAAAGAGCCCATGACGCTGTCTGAGAATCCACCGGAAGCTCTTATGGAGACTCAAAGCAGCAAGCCTTCCTCCCCTCAGAGCAAAATCAGGGAGGAAGAAACAGAGGACTCCTTCGACTACACTCTGTATCTAAAACTGCTGCCTGGTATTGATCGTCTGGAAGACGTTCCGGAGGGGATGGAGGTGACTTGGGAGAGGGACCTGGTTCGTGCAGCAGAGGATAGAAAGAAACGTGCACAGGAACGAGAAGCAGAGGAGAGGCAGAAGCAGAACAAGTAAGGAGGTTGTGTCAGGGGTAAGTCTATGGTCTCAGACGCGCGGCATTTTTCCTTTTGGTTCCGTTTCATGGGGATACGACCAGCAATGGATGCAATTATGCATGGCACCCCTATTTTTTTGTATTGGGTCTTGCGGTCTCTGTTGCAGCAATGGGTCCTGTTTCTATGTCTGGTCTCTTTGTCTAGTCTCTATGTCGAACTCTGTAGCAGTTAACTCTCTTTCTGTTGATGGTTTTGAAACCTCGTGCATGTATAAGCAGAGGATCCAGGTTGATAAGGAAATTTTTGACAGAGAGCTGAACACACGCTCTCAGAGGTTCACACCTCTTGTAAATACTTTTTTTGTTCTTTTAATATAAATAGTTTAGCCTTTGCCCAGCAAAAAAAAAAATATTTGATTTATTATATATAATAATATATATATATATAATATATAAATATATATATATAATATATATATATATATATATATATATATATATATAATATATTATAAATATATATATATATATTATTCAATAACATTGTCGTCCCCTTCAAAAAGATTTTATCCTCAAAGCTTATTGATGAAGGGGCTTTGATCTATTTTCCCGTTTCGAAAATCTTCTTGTCTCGGAGCTTTCATCTTCGTAAACATAAGTCGACATGATCCTCTCAGTGATAAAAAAAATTGTCAAACTGAGAATGGATCTGACCATTCTAGATTAATCTTCTGCAGAATCTAGAAATTTGTAATGAATTATTATTATAGGATTGGATTATGCAAACTTTAGTATTCCTTGGAACATAAATCTGTTGTTCCCGTTTTTAATGGTTCGAATATACAGACTGACTTAATTGTTTGCTCTTATGGTTCAGATGTCGATAAGGAGTTCTTCTAGTTGGAATCTCCCTTATCATGTGTGTGGTAATTTCCTCATTTACTTTAGGTACTTTTTTTGTTGAGTTGGCTAAGAAATCATCACTTGGAATTTCCATTATTTGAACTACAACATTTGAATATGTTTTAAGTTATGTTGGTTCTTCATATTCTTGAGTTATGATATTGAATGGATCGATATTTGTTCCTTTATCTTTAACTTGGACTGTTGCAAATGGAGACTTCAAACGTCTTCTTGAGTAAGTTGCTCTAACCTGTCATTGAGTGACTTCTTATCACTTTTAAGCTTCTTTATTTGTGTAAGAAGGTTTTGGTTATGATTCTCTAGACGTAATAGTTTGTCGTTTTCTGAACCATTGACTTTGTCCTTAGTATCCTTCTATTTATCTTTTATACTTTTAATTTTTTCTAACAACCTTTGATTCAAGTCTTTTAAGCGCAAATTTTCTTCTTCTTCTTCTGATAGATTCTTGTTGAATTTCTTCTCGAGATATTCATTTTCTTCTTCTAATTTTTTTCTTATATCTTTGGACTTCTTGACCTTCTCAAATAATTTTTTATTATCATCCCTTAAACGCCAAATTTCTTCATTACTTTATGTTGATTCCTCATAAAACCGATCTTCGAGATCTTTATATTTCTTTTCCGATGCTTCGTTCTTTTTTTGTAGTTCTGTGAGGTCTTCCTTTAATCTTTTCATTTTCATCTATTCATTATCTTGACGTTCTTTTGTACTAAATAATTTCCTACATATTGGACAACATAAATTGCAATTTTTTGAATCCACTGATACCCAATTTATGTTTTACAAAATAAGCGTCTAGTCTAAAATATTGACTTATTTATGAAAATCATCTTTAATTTAAATTCTCCTTATAACTTTACAACTTGATCAATATTGTTAAATTGAATTTTAAGATTATTTATTATTCCATCAAACCCTTCTTTTTTTTAAAGTATAGTTCCTTTTAAAATCTTGAAATTGAATTTTCTCCCTTTTATCTTTTTAATTGAACTCTATCTTATTTTTTAAGTAGTTCTCCTTTTACCTTTTTACCTTAATAAAAACATATGATACTTTTTCTTTTTAATTTTTAAAATGAACTTAATACTTCGTATTTTTCAAAAAGAAATCAATATCAAGAAATATATTTTTTATGAACTTTCCTCTTGAGTTGAAAACTAGGGTTAAATTTCCTTTTCTTTTATTTTAATGTATCTTCAACACTTGTATTAAGATTTTTTTGAATGTGAGAGTGAGAGTTTATCGATTATATTTTTTCATATATATATTCCACTTTATCAAAAGTTGAAATATCTTCCGTTTATAATTTACATAATAAACAAATCAACTTAATACAAAACGTTTTTATGAATTTTGGCATTTGAATAGACGTGTTAGTATGGAATTGTAATACGTTGTAAATTAAATTATGTATAAAATTAAAAGAGAGATGGTCGACTGTATAAGAAGGCGGGACAGATGGATCTCCTTCCTTTCTTTTCTTTTGTCTTTGTTTTTTTTAAACTTGTTTTTTGTTTTAGATTTTTAGATTTTATAAATAGGTTTTGTTTTTTTATTTTTTATAATACCATTTCTCTCATTTTTATTGAATGATAATAGAAAAAAAATATATAATATAATTGATTTTTTATAATAATAAAAAACAATTGTTTTTGTTTTTTGTTTTTTTTTTAATTTTTTTTTACCATAATATATATATAATATCTTCTTTTTTTTTCTAATGACCAAAAGGTCTTAGAGCTAAATGGAGAATCTCTCAGAAATTATGTAGTGAAACACTTGAATTGTGACGGAAATAAGGTTGATAAACTTGATGGCCAAAGTGCAAATCAAACGTGGCTTTGATACCAATGTAACGAGAAAAGCTCGTGTACTCATAGGAATGCTCTGAGACCAATGTAACGAACAAAGTTCATATACGCAGCGGAGTAATCTTCAGAATACTTCGAAGACAAATACATCCATTGTAGGACAAGTAACTGTATATTAACTATTAGATAAATAATTGATGAGATGATTGCAATGAAGGCCAGGGCCTTCTTATATACCCTAGGCAGATACCTCTTCACCAACAGCCATGTCCTTAAGGACATACCTCTTCATTAACTAATTACTAGTTAATTAATCATTAATTATCATTATTGATGTTTACATTATTTGTATTATTTTATATATATTATTCATAACAAAAATTCTGAGGAGTTTGTATTTGATAAGATGATCTAAATGATGTATTTTTGGATTAAATGTAACATTTTCCAATAGATCAATTCATACCCTAAGCAGCATGGCCTCATACATAATTGGTTTTTTGTGCATTAATTAATGGTTACTCCTCCTTGAGTTCATTTCCCAACTTATTGTGTCGTGAACAATTTGTCATGATGGGTAAAGTATTGCAGGAACTTCAAGAGAAGAATGCAGTTGATCAACTTCGTAATGAGGTCCTTCACTTGCATTTAGTCATTTCTCTCTTGTAGATAAAGAATGCAAAAATCAAGAATCGATTCCAAGCTACTCTGGTTGAGAAAATTAGCAAGGTTGATAGTCTGGGGACAAACATGGAAATATTTTTCCGGAATCACAAATAAGAATTTGAGACCAATGCCTACCTTCTTGATCATTTGGAGGAGGAATTTAAGGCTCTCCCTCAGCCAGGAAATGTTTTCTTGAAGAAGGAAATTTACAAGCTAGAGGAGACTAATGTCTAACTATCTATTAAGTTTGCCTATTTAAAAGATTGAATGGAAGTGTTCTGTGAAGAAGTCGCCCTCTTCAAGCAAATAACAATATATGACTAGATAAATATCAAGCTTTGAAAGAATATTATGATTCCCTCTTATTGTAGTTGACTGAGAGCAATAACATTATTCAGGGTTTATAGGAGAGTGAATAGAAGCTTGAACTAGAAGTTAGTCAACAATAAAATGTTGAGAAGAAGATAGTTGTTATTGAGCTACCAAGCTCGTTTATTACTTCTTCCACCTCTAGCGATCTTGATTGTATCCCTGATTTAATATTTGTGTCTCATCACATGCTCTTGTTTCACCTAACTTTGAAAAACACATTACTAGTATTGGGTTTTGATTGTTGAGCAAAATGGGCTATATCAGAGGAGGACTTGGGAAGAATGAACATAGCATTATTGTTCCTATTAACCCTAAATTGTAGACATCTAGAGAATCTCTTGCATATGTTGTTGATACTAACTCAATGCTTAGCCTTGGTTTTGTTGAATCAAGTAAGGCGTCATTTGTTGCAGGTGGAGTTAAGATTTCATTGTTAGAAGTGAAACCCCCTATTGGCTATGTTGTGAAAATCAATGAGATGGTTGATAATGTCAATGTAGATGACAAAGATATTGCATCAAGATTTGAGTCTATATATATATATAAAAATATAAGCCATATCAACAACCTTATCGGAATTTAGTGAATTCACCCCCAAAAAAAATGCAGTAGCTTTGCATTCAACTCATTGTAAAAGCAACACGAAAGAAAAAAATGTGGACTCATACCAACCATCAAGATCAAGTGTGATTAGATTGATGGAGGATCATGGCAACATTTGAACATGTATTTTTGGATTTCATATTGTTTTGTATCATCAAATATGTAATGGTGCAATGTTCCTCTTGTTTGTTGTTGATTGCTTTGGAAATGGTTGACCAAGGATTAATCAGAAATGACAGTCGAATGGTTTTTCCACTAGGTTTTTTATTGATAGAGATTTGATTGTTGCTACTCTCTCAATTGTGTTTAAGGGGGGAATTTTTATGATGACACATATTATCTCTATCATAGACACTGCCAATTGTTGTTTCTTTCTTGTCTAGTAAATTAATCAATTGGACATTGTTATCTTGTTGTATTATTGTTGACTGCCTTGATAGTGTTTCATTACTTGTGTTGATTGTGATATTGTTCAAAAATATTTAGGGGTATTATTGTACCGTGTTTTGATCAACTTTTACCAGCAGGACAAATTAAGGGGGGGAGTTATGCTATGTAATTTTTTCTCCTCCAAGTTGTGTTTGCCATACTTCTTGTGTGGACCTTTCATTGGTTATAAGTCTCATTATGCTTTTTATGTTCGATGGTAGTTTCTTCTGTATGAAGCCTTTGTTTTGGTTCATTACTAATGCCTAGTTTATGAACTATTTATGAGGTGGTTATCAGTGTTTTCCTTTCCTATGCATCTGCAACATCTTCTACTTCATAGTTCAACCAAGTTCATTGAGGTTTCTTGGCTCTCATCTTCAAATATTTTTGTTACTTCCTAATTGGAGTGGGTTTTTGTTTTTTCCATTCAATGGATAATTGTGGGATTTATTATTTTAGCTTCCACGTTTATATGAACATTTTCACCTTTCTCTTTTTTGAAGAGGATTTTTTTCCTATGAGTGTTTATCCTTTTCTCTATTAATGAGAGTTTGTATTGGGGTACCTTATCAGGCCTTGTTTCCCGGACCCAATATTTCTTTATGTTTACTCCCTATGAGTCACTTTGGGGGGAGGGGTTGTTAGTGGTGATATTTTTCAAAACTACATTTTCCAATGAGCCAACTATTGTGACTTGTAAGATTATGTAAGTTCTTGTTTGCCTATTTTTTATAGTTATATTAGCTAACAATGGGCATGATCCATTGTTATATAATGGAGGATATCTAGGTATATTTCATATAACAATGATTAATATTTGATACTCTTACACCTTTGATATTTAGCATAGCCTCTATTGAGTTTATGGTAGCTAATGCACATGATAGAAACAATAACATAGAGCATATCCTTGATTCACTTGAACATTTTATTCTATCATAAATATTTAATCATGGTTTTAGACTCCACAAAGAAGAATCTAACTTCAATAAAGAGAATAGGATAAGTGTTATGTACCAAATATTCATGCTAGAAAAATAAGCTAGAGTACACGTAATGTACACCAAATATGAGTGTGCAGCACAACTCTATTAAAAAATGTAGCAAGAAAGGCTCAATTTGACTTTAGCCTTAGTCAAATTGAGTAAATCGAATTTCCACATCAGCAGGACAACTTGGAGGAAGTTAAGTACTGTGACATGGATCTTGTCACTCAGTTAGCTCAGTGAATTTGAGTTAAAGGGCTTGGAGTTTAGTTATGCATGTGTGATTGCTAAATTTTAGTAATCCAATTTAGTTATTTTTAGTTGTATTCATTTAACTGGCCTCTAACTATTGATTGAGTTAGTTGAAGGTCAGTGTGCAATGGGACAATAGACTAACTCAGAGATCTATCAGTTAACTTGTAAATCAACCAAAATAGCTAATGTAAGCAAGGAATTCAAATTCCTTAGCTTAAGTGGAGATGGAAAGGAAATGTAACATCACTTGTAAACTAGTTTTGAGTGTACATGTGTTGCATGCAATCAATGATCAATTCTTGGGAATTGCATAATTAATTTGTTGGAAATTCTTATCTTTTAGGGGCTAATTTCCTCAGGAATTTTGCAAGGAAATAAGAGGCTTGATGAGAAAATAATTGGCTAAGTGTTGGCCAGAGTTTCTCATTGAGTACAAAGAACAATTATTCTTTTGCAGGTTGACCTCAGAGATGGAGCTAGCAATTGTAATAGTTTCTCTATTCAACTAATTAATGTAAAAAGGCTTGAGGGTTTTTTCCTAGTTGGTTTCCCTTAGAAATCACTGTGTATTTGTGGTTTTTCTTATTGCATGTCTATGCATGTTATTCTAAATAGTGATTTTCATTCCGCAGATCAGTAGAGTAGAATTGTGTCTCTTGTTTTCAAGTTGAAATCTTGATCAACTACAATTTCTATCAAATTTATACATGGTATCAGAGCCCTGAAATCACATGAGAACCAATATTTTGAACTTGTCTCTCAGCAATTTTGAAGTAGCAGCTTCAGTGTAGTATTTTTTCTTTGAGATTGGGAGAATGTCTTTCAATGGTATGAGATTGGAGTACACCCTAAAGGGTAGCTCAAATTACATAGCGTGAAAGGATAAAATGGAACTAGTGCCTGATGACAATGGTGTGTTAGAATATGTTAAAATTGATATTACAAAATCTCCATGGTTAGATGCACAACAGTTAACCCAGTTGAAGAAGGATGTTGCAAAGGAAAGAAGAATTATTCTGGAAGGTGTGAGAGACCATGTGGTCTCAAATATCCATGGCAAAGAGACACCATTTTCTATGTGGAAGACACTAACTAATCTATTCGAAAATTACAGTGACCATAGAAAATTGGCCCTGAAAGATAAACTTTGAACCATAAGAATGCAAAAGAATGATATTGTTCCACAATATCTCTCCAGGTTTACATAAGTTTGAGATGAGCTTGGAGGGGTCAGGGTGAATGTAGTAGAAGATGACCGGGTGAACCTATATCTTCTAGGCCTTCCAAAATCCTGGCACAACTACTAGGACTCTCTGAATGGAAGGGAAAAATTACCGAATTGGGAAAGGTTGTGGTCTAATTTGGTTCAAGAAGAGTTCAGGAGAAATAACAAAGATGGAACATCATCTAAAGATGAGGATGAAGAGAATTTTTCATTGGTTGGAAAGGGGAACAAAGGAAAAGGAAAGAAGACCCAAAGAAAAATTGAATCCAGCCAAAATAATGGCAAGAAGAAAGACTTGAGCAAGATAAGATTCTTCCACTACCACGAATTTTGGCACTATGCAACAAAATGTTTGCATAATAAGTCTACCAAGAAGCCTTTAGGAGGAACAACAAGTGAATCATTGGCTTCGAAATTCGAATTAGACTTCACCCTAATAGCATGCATGGCCACCATTGTTATGGGGAGTGTGTGGTAGCTTGAGTTTGGTGCCTCGTTCCATATGACAGGGTGCAAGAAGTTTTTCAGTAGCTTGGAGGAGAAGGACCTCTAGATGCATATAAAAATGGAAGATGATGGGAGGTATAGTGCTACAAGAATTGGTACTATCACCTTTGAGAGGGAGAAATCCTCTCCTCTTTGCCTCAAAGATGTTATGTTTCTACCCGGGTTGAAGAAGAACCTGATATGCGTAGCAGTATTGGAGGATCATGGCTATGATGTTATTTTCATTAAAGGGAAAGCATTTCAGAGACACATAGATACCAGGCAAGTGAAGCACATTAGAGTTTGAGTCAAGAACCTATACAAACTTGAGGTGGGAGATTGCATTTCATTGAGTAGTAAGGCTAAAAAAGTGCAGAGTCATGATGTTGGAGAACTTTGGCACAGTAGATTGGGTCATCTAGACCATGGTGCCTTAAAAATCACGAAACAAATTACCATTGGTCTCCATAAAGGCTCCCTTGAGAAACAAGATGTCTGCAAGGGTTTGACATTGGGGAAATATGTCAAATCCAGCTTCAATGGCCAATATAGTAGAGAAGATGCAACCTTGGAGCGAGTCCACTCTGATGTTTTTGGACCCTTTTATATAGCCTCAACATCAAAACATAAGTATTGTGTTACTTTTATTAATGATTTCTCCATAAAATGTTGGATATTCTTCATGCGGAAGAAGAATTAAGTTTTCTCAAAATTTGATGAATTCAAGCCATTGGTTGAGAAGGATACTGGGAAGAATGTGAAGGCTCATAGAAGAAACAATTGAGGTGAATTTGTTTCACACACGTTCAAGGCTTTATGTGCAAAAGAAGGTATTCAAAGGGAACTGATAACACCCCATAACCCACAGCAAAATGGGGTAACTAAGAGGAAGAACGTGAGCATAGTGGGAGAAGAAAGGGCCATGTTACATGATCAAGGTTTACATTGCATCTATGGGTAGAAGCATGAAACACCATAGTATACTTGTAGAACTAGAGTCCTTATAGAATACTTGGTATGATCACACCAGAGGAAGATTTCTCTAGGAGAAACCCTGATGTGTCTCATTTCAGAATTTTTGGATCTTCAGTTTATTGTCATGTATCCAAGAATTCGAGGAAGAAACTTGAGCCTACAACAAATTTGGGAGTTTTTGTAGGATATATCGAAACTCCACACAATTACCAAGTGTATTTTCCTTCACTAAGGATGACTATTGTAAGGATAGATGTCAAGTTTGATGCGGACAAGGCTATGATATGTTCTCTGGAATGAGAGCTAAGTATCCCACTGGAGCATGAGCTTCTAGCTCCAAAGGAGGATCCTCATGGTGAGATTCAGGAGGTTGTGGAGTAGCCACATGCATAGGAGTAGACAAGAGGCAGCGTGGAGACACCCACTCAACTAGAATCTTCCAAAGAGGAGAGAAAGAGAAGCAAAGAAGCTGATAGATTATTGCAAGATGCAAGGGAGAATGTGGGAGCCCCCACGTCACAACACAGGTAGACGAGGTCACCTAATAGGTACATTGGTTATATGGCTCTCATGACAGAGCTCATTAAGATAGAGCCTTCTTAGTTTGAGGAAGCAGTTTCTCAACCTGTTTGGGTTGATGCCATGGTAGAAGAATATGAATCCATTATGAAGAACATCGTATGGGAGGTGGTGTCGATACTAGAAGAGAAATCAATGGTTGGTTCGATATGGATATACAAAGTGAAGCATACAAGTGATAGGAGCATCGAGAAGTAAAAGGCTAGATTTTTGGCCAAAGGATTCTCTCATATAGAGGGAGTGGGCTATGAGGAAAATTTTGCAGCAGTTGCAAGATATTCCTCAGTCAAATCCATTCTAGGATTAGTTATGCACTGGATGGCGTGGAAAATCCACTAGATGGATGCGAATACCGTCTTTCTCAATGGCATCATTAAGGAGGAAATTTACATAGAGAATCCAAAAGGATTTGAGACATATGATCGAGAGTCACATGTGTGCATACTCAAGATAGCATTGTAAACAAGTGCCCTAAGCACGGTACACTCGGATAGATAGTTATCTCAGTGGATTAGGCTTCACCAAAATTGAAGTAGATGCGAACCTCTATCACATTGTGGTATATGGTAAGTTTCTTATTCTTGTTTTGTATGTCGATGATTTAATATTGACATGTGATGAGTGACTGATCCACTCTTGCAAAGAGTATCTTGCAAGGGAATTTGATATGAAATACATGGGCCTCATTGATTACTTCGTTGGGCTGGAAGTATGGCAAGTGAGTTCGAATTATTTGCATCTCAAGGCAGGTATGCTATTGACATACTTCAAATATTTCATGTGGAAAATTGTAAGCCCATGGACACACCTCTAGCTATAAGCTGGAGGAAGGAGTATGCTTATTCGGGTGAAGAAGTTGATGCTACCATTTATAGGCATCTTGTGGGTTCACTGATGTATCTTATGAACACGCGACTAGACATGTCCAACGCAGTCAACTAACTTAGCCAAGTTATGGTGAGGCCTACCAAATTATATTGGAAGACAGCAAAGCATGTCTTATGGTACCTTAGAGGCACTACACAGTATGGATTATGGTATAGACATATAGAGGGGGTGAAGTTGCAAGTCTTCACTGATGCCGATTGAGTAGGGATTCCATCCAACATGAAAATCACATCAGGTGATATCTTCAGTGTTGGGTTCACAACTATTTTCTAGTACAACAAGAAGTATAGGTTTGTGGCACTCAGATTAGCAGAGACCGAATACATGGCTGCAAGCCAAGCAACATGTGAAGCAATCTGGATGAGGAAAATACTTGTGGTAATATTCAATCAGGAGATGGATCCGACAATGATTTATGATGATAATCAAAGTTGCATTAAGCTCTATAAGAATCTGGTATTTCATGACAGGTTCAAGCACATTGATATATTTTGTATCATCATTTGTGAGACTATGTGCATGGGAGAATTATGTTGCTATGATACATTCCAACCAAGGAGCAAGATTTTGACATCTTGACAAAGACATTTCAGGAGGTAAATTCAAATAAAACAGGTGCAGGGTGTTAGGTTCCTATACCAATAGGTTTCATCTTTCATGATTGACAGTGGAAGGGCTAAATATGTTCATCATTGCAGGCTGCAAAGGTTCCATATTTTGTGTACATTCTAGGAAAATTAAAAAATGAAAAGAGGGTATGCCTTAAAAGAATAATCAAAAGGCAAGAAAATAAAATGGTCAAAAGAAAAGTGAAAATGAACCCCAAACTAAAGACCAGGAAAGTGGCCAGTCAAAATGCCACTACTATCTTGTGGGAGTAACACAGTCTACAAATACTGATGCTAATCATACTTGATGGATGGCCCAACAGTCTAATCTGGACCATGCCATGTTTAAATTGCTTGTTTCAGAATAGAGAATGTTTCCTGTCCAAACAGCTCAAGCTTGGCAGATGACTAGCTAGGTAGAGAAATGAAGGAGCCCAACTGCTTAATCTGGGTCCTTGGAAGAAATAAGGGTAGATTTAGATAGGAGGGCAGTCAAAAGAAAAAGAGAACAATCAGGGTCTGCTAATTCAAGTGCACCCACTTCAAGTGAAGAAAAAATGTTAGGACTACTAGGTTGGGTAAGTAGTGCAAGGTTGCAGAAATGAAGGGCCATCACCAATTGGCTTATCAAAGAGCAAGACTCATTTCATTCAAGGTATTGGCACCATGGCAGAGGTTTGAGGACATAACATTGGAAGCATGTCTAATTTCCCCCTTTTTCCCCCAAACAACATTTACTAACATCCCCCAAGGACCTTGAGATCTACTCAAGTGTCCTATTCCACTTCATTCCATGACAGAGTACCAGGTCAAACCATGAAGTTCAATCAAGGGAAAGAAGCCACATTTTTTGTGTAAAAATCTTTACTCTCATTTCCCTCATCTTCCATTCCTAAGTTTTTCTCCTTGAAAACTCAGCATTTGCCCCTATACACTCACCTCACAATGTCATATTAACAACTAATGTATTATCTAGCTCCCTAAGCATTCCCCTTCCCTAAATTCTACAAAGATCTATGTAAAAATCCCCAAAAATATATGTAAATACCCTTCCCCCTAGCACTATAGCTATACAACCATCTCTTGGGGAATATTAACCCATCAGGGGTTAATATTAACCCTCTTTCACCCTAAAACTATGGGTTTTTATTAAAACTTTGGTTAAAAAACAAAAAACCATAGTCCCCTCTCTATAAAATACAATTATACCAAGTTTATTGCCAACAAAATACATGACCAACTGCTGAGGATGGACAGGGAAGCAATATTTAAATATTCATCATACATCTATCACCTCTTCTTGTACTATCAAACAAATTGCTTCCAGTGCCCCATCAAGAAGCTGGATTCACGGGGTGAGAGGAGGTCTGTCATCTTCTGGTCTTCAATTTTTCATCAAGTCCAGAGCTCTCCCTACTCCTACTGTGAATTTATTGACCAATTTGTCTATCCAGTTACATGCCTCTTGAAGAGGACTCCTCCTGCCAGATTGTCCAAAGATATGCAGAAAATATTACAGCTGTCTAGGAACTACAAAATAGGTGATTGGTATTTATACCAAAATCACACAGTCATCAGAATCTATGCTTGTGAGCTCTGTCCCTACAGGCTCCCAAGGTATGTGCCTATGAGGTTGTTTGCCTTGGAATACTATAGGCAACTCATCAATTCTGACCTTACACACTTTCATAGTGCCAAGAAGAAAGCCAATCTAAAATTCAGAGACCACCTAGGCCCATTCATCATGAACAAGAAAGATGGCTGGCAAGAAGCTGATCAAATATTGGGGCAACAGCTTAAACTCAAAAGGAGCTTCTGGTGGGTCCCTTATGACCCTGAAGGCTTTATCAGTTGCTAGGAGAGTCAAGTATAGGCTGCTAGCCTATAAACATTGTCCATATCCACAAATAGAACACTTTGCCAACCAAGATGAATGGGTGCCTAATACATTGGTAGAAGAATTTGCTCAGGAGGAAACAATGGAGCAAACTGTGAAAGACTTAGAGAAAACTCTTGACTTGGATTCTTGTCGGCAGTTCATATTCAAGCAACTAGTCCAAGTAGGAGAAGGCACATCCACTTCTGCAACTGCACAGACTACCCAGCAGGCATCTACTACAACCACAACTACAGAAAAAGGCAAAGAGGTAATGGAAGAACAGCAAGATACAGAGGCAGGGCAACCCAGTACTTCAAAATATCAAAGTCAAGGGCAAGCCCCTATACAACAAACTGAACCACCCCAAATCCAAGTTTTGCAAACACCTCTCAATGAAGAGAGAGGAAAAAAGCGAGATAGAGAGGAGGTCACACCTCCAAGTGGGTCAACACAGCAACCAGAGGCCAAGAGGCCAAGAATTGACCCTGAAACAGAGGAAGAAGACATCAGTGAGGAAAGAGCAGAAAGCCAAAGCAGAGAAAGACAATCCAGCCAGTAGACTGCCACTAGTTCATTTCAGCTGGAACAGGCCATGCAGCAAGGCATAGAGGTATCCTCCTAAAGGCAGCAGGGCAAGCAACCAGCTGGAGTCAAAGGAACTTTTAAGGAGATCAAGGCCCAAAATGAACTCTTAAGAGTTCAACTGTATGATCAGTTCTTGAAGACAACACCCTCCAAGCAGCAGAGATTGATGGCAGCATACGACATCAAGGAAGATAAGATGATTTTCACTCATCTTAAGCCTAAAGTGCCAAAACCCAGATCATCTGCAGACTACACCAAAACAAGTCTAGAAGTCCTCTCCAAGGACATACACCCCATGGATCAAATAGAGCTGCACAAAACAGACAGGGGAAATGGTGTATGCCACACTTGCAGACAGGGCATGCTGGCCCATCAGTTAAAGAATCACTAAAGAACACAAATACACAGCTTGATTTGGAAAGGTTGTCTTCCAATGCTAAGGACAACAGAAAAAAGACTTTGGAAGACATAATCATTGATCTGGGACATGATCCAAAAGATCCAAAGGGTGTTAGGGCCCTTATGAAGAAAAAAGAGGATGACATTGCTGCACTAAGAAAGCAGGCAAAATTGCCTCCAACCATTCACCCTCAAACAACAGAACTTGTACAAGAGAAGCAAGTTGATGAGGCCATGGATCTGCTTCTAATGATGAATCAAAGAATATTGCAAATGGAAGCAGAATTGGAAAAAGCATTGCAGGACAAACAAGGGGAATCAACCTCCCAGCCCCCTCAAACTTCTACAACTCTTGGCCCTGCCCCTCCTACACAAGCAACAACAGCTCCTCTTGCCATTCCAGCACCAACCACAGCCACATCAGCAACAGAAGCAACAGCAGCAACAAAATCTAGCATGAGTATGGAGGACTTGATGAAAGTTGTCAAGGAACTTGAGGTTCAGGCGACAGAATTCAATGAAGCTAAAGATAGACTGGCCAAGCTAGAGGCCAGCTATGAAAAGTCCAAGATGACAATGGCAGAGAAGCAGAGAGAAATAAAGGCCTTGGAAGCCAAAGTGAAAGCTTTGGAAAAAGAATTGCTTCTAGGCAAAACCTTGGCAGAAATCAAGAAGATAATTTGGGCCAAAATTGGCCAATCAATCCATGACCAATGGAGGTCAATCCAGGAAATACATGAGCAGATTGAACTAATAGGCATAGCTCATGTTGAAATACAAAGGGCCAGAACAACACTAGGAATCATGCCTGAGCAGGCCAATAAGATGATACATTTCCTCAATACCCACACTAGGGAGGAATTGGCAGCACTAGAAATAAATAGCAGAACAGACACCATCCTGACAGCCAAGAAAGTGTTGACTTTGAGGAATTTCACTCAAACACTAGAAAGAAAATGTCAGGATATGAAGTTAGAAATTTATGAATTCAGGGCAAAGATGACAGTGTTGCAGGATAAAGGAATGCCAAGCCTAGTGACTGGCACATGACAACTGTTGTCATATGATCAGTATATCACAAGGATCAACAATTATGTTGAGAATCAAATAACAGCATCCAACAGCTCCACAGAAGAAGCAGGGCCTCCCTCTGGGCAGTCTCTGTATGACAAATTGGAAAATCTATTTTTTATTGAGCATGAGATAAATCATCTGTTTGAAGTGCCTCCAAATTTTTGCAGATATACTGAAGCAGATGAAACACTGGTAAAACTAAGGAGACATCAGCTATCTCCAGCTGATTGGTGGTAGGCAATGCTGGAAATTCTGCCCAAGTGATTCCACTGTATTATTCCTTTTTGTGAAAATTTAGATCTCAGTCACAGTAGAGGTCAGTAGAAAATCCAGCACGCAGATATCACAGGAAGCATCCGTACAGTGACTCCTCAAAGCACTCAGACAACAGGCTCAACTAACGCAGAATTAAAGGCACAACTACAACCAACTTTCCTGAGCCAAAAAGTCAAAAGCTGTCTGACAGAAAGATAGCTTCCATCTCAACATTAATTGCTATAGTTATATCTTTCATTTACTTTTTGTAAGAGAGTTGGTGGTGCAATTTATTGCACAATAACGCACTATTGATATATTTTGTATCCTAGTTTTGTATATATATCCCCTCAAAGAACGCATTGAGGGTCGGTTGTAGTGAAACTCTTTCAGAAGAGATGTATTGTATATCTGACACATTTGTGCTAATACAAATTGCTGGTGGAGTTCTTGGTTCCTATACGGTCTGAAGGTGGAAATGAATAGCTCTGTTATGTTGCAGAATTCCTTTGTCATTTGCTGAAACAATAAGTTATTCTGAACTGTGTTCTTGTTTTTCTGTGTATGCCATAATTCATATATGTTCATGATCATAGTAAATAGAGAAAAAGAATAGCTTAGGATTTGTTTGAATACACCCTATGCTCAAACTCTATTTCTAAATATGTTTTCTTCTGGATTAGCCATGGATATGAATTCTTAATTGCTCATGTCTAAACTAATTCTATCACTGTGAATATTGTTTAAGAATTCTTAAATGCTCTTAAGCAATACTTTCATTTTTCCCTTGTTATCATGGTGAAAGATTCTCAATTGCCTTTCACTCACTAATTCCATAACTTCATCACAAAGTCTTAAAAAATTGTTCCACAGATGCCTATCTGGCTTTGCAGCAATGCTTTGTCTTCAGAAACATACTTCAACAGCACACTTCCTTGAACTCCATTGCCCAATGGCCCAAACTGTTCTGTAAATTATACCTCAGCTCTGTTTGAATTCACCAACCAACCAAACTCAAACAAAACAGCACACCATAACTAGCCTAAAATCATCCACCAACAAAGCTAAAATCATAAAGAGAGAGCCCTCTCTGGTTACAGGTAGGCTAGGACCTGTAACTAAAAGATTGGTTAGTGGTTACCTCGGCCATATTCCCTTTAGGAAGCAGGGAACAACCTAAGTGATAACATCATTGGCAACTCCACTGGGGATCTTATTTCAAATTACCAATTGCAAGGAAATAAGCTTCCTGTTTAACCTTCTCATAGAATACCAAGGAAACAAAACTCAGAAGCTGGCTCCAAAGAAGAAATCTCGTTACACTAGGTCCAACCCTAACCCTAATCCCCCAGCTCTCTTTGAAAACCTCAATTTAATTCCCAAGATCTTGAAGAAGCAAGAGCAGTTAGGAGAGCTCTCAGACTCAGGTACAGAACCAATTCAGCAGAGCTATATTCCTACTCCTGTCAAAGCATCAGTTTATCCTCACATAACCCCCACTTATCCTAGTTCCTCATCCACTTCCCAAGGTAGTTTTCCCACTCCTCCATCCCCAACACACCTTACTCCTATTATCCCTGTTGTTCCAGCTGTTCCACTCCTTCTTGTTGTCCCTTTTATCCCTGCAAATATGGCTAACAGAAATGCTCCTTTACACCTGCCTGCAAATCCAGGGGCTATGCCCCAAGAATATCAAAGCAAGATCACTTACTTTGATGGTACTGGCTCTTATACAGCCCAGCAACACACCAAGAGAATGCAAGACTACTTTGAGAACTCTGAAATAGATGATGAAGATGTAAGAATGAAAATTTTTGTACAGAGTTTAACAGGGGATGTAAGTACCTGGTTTAGGTCTCTAGCTGCAAATTCTATACTCAATCCTGATGCCTTATACCTAAGTTTTTTAAACAGATGGGAAAAGAAGAAAGACCCTCTACACATACTAACAGAGTATGATAACTTGAAAAGGGGTCCACAAGAAACAGTTCAAGATTACTGTGTTAGGTTCAACAATGTATACAACGCCATTCCTCACAACCTAAGACCTCTGCCTGATCTGGCCTTGATCAAATTCCCTGATGGATTTGATTTAGATATGGCATATCAATTAAGAGAAAGAGCACCTCCAAGTCTTGTAGACATGCAGAATATAGCTATCAGTGTCGAGGCAAACCTGATTGCCAAGAGAACCAGAGCAAAAAATGAGAGAAGAACAACATTTAAAGAGGAACCCTCAACCTTTGACCAAAAGCTAGATGCCATCATGAAGGGTATCGAGAGGTTGGGGGATAGAGTTGAGACCATGGAGAGAAAGTCCTCTTGGGAAGGGAAAACAAGCAACACTTCTAGGAATCCCAATTTTAGAAAAAACCAAAACCCAAATGCTGGGAGGACTAGTCCTGATCAGAATATCAGACCTCCATTTCAAGAAAACTATGCACAGGCCTCAACCACTAGTGAACAAGTAGAAGATCCCCACATCAATCTAATGGGTTTGGACAATGAACAACAAGTATTCTTAACACAAGATGATCAACAAGCCCAAGAATACAAACAATTCCAAGCAAAATCTGGTGAGTCATTTGATTTCAGAGAAGGGTATGACACAACAGTCTATGAAGTACACAAAAAATACAAGTTAAGAAGTAGAACCATAGATGTACCTGAGAATACCAAACAAACAAACACCAAACTGCCCAAAAAATCTAGTGATAAAGTTGTCTTAATAGAGTCCTCAGATAAAAAACTCCAAAGGGAGGTCACAGTGGAAGATGTATCTGATATACAGCCTCCGGTAAAACCTGCATCTACACCATTTCTTCCAACAGAGATCTTGGGCAGACCTCTAGAAAACAGACCCAATCCAAGCATACCCCAAAACAGTGTACCTGACCAGGACAAGGTCACCCAAAATTCGGCAGAAAAAGAAAAACTTGTTGCTCACAATATAAAAGTTCAGATGGAAAAGCCTTTCAATCTTGAAACAGGAATTGGCAAACTGAAAATAGCAATTCCTCTTTCTGAACTAGCCAAACATGAGGTCTTAAGACAACAAATTAATAGATCATTGCAAGTACCAGAGAATAAGGATGCAGTTAATATTCTGGATGATCAACCAGAGCTGATTTTTGGCTCAAAAGTCAATGGAAAATCAGTGGATGGAGGTATCCCTCCATTTTATGTAAGCCTAAATATTCATGACAAGGTACTACACAATGCCATGTTTGACTCAGGGGCCTCTCATAACCTAATGCCCAAATCAGTAATGGAAAAACTTGATCTAGATATCACCAGACCCTATAAAGATTTGTTTTCATTTGATTCCAGCCAGGTGAGATGTTCAGGCCTGATCAAAGACCTTTGTGTATCCCTAGTCCAATATCTAGCCAAAACAATTTTAATGGATGTGGTAGTAGCTGACATTCCACCCAAATATGGTATGCTCTTATCAAGATCATGGGGTGCCAAACTCCAAGGATCTCTGCAACTAGACATGTCATATGCCACAATCTCAGTCTTTGGCCAACCAAAGAGACTGTACCGAGAAACAATGATGAAATATGTGGTCAGCGGTCACGAGAAGCCCCAAAACTTCCCAATCTACTCCATTCATTCAGACATGGACTCATTCATACTGTACAATGCTGATATGTGTCCCAAAACTGAGGTCAAGCTCCTAAAAACAACAGAAACTAGGCACATGAATAAACAATCTAAAGCTCCAGATCAAAAGATCACTGATATGATCAATCCAACACAGTCTGTTGATATATCACAAGATTCACCAAAGCTAGACCAGCCCACTGAACAAATCTGTAAATCCATTGAAAGAAACATTGATCAAGACATCTTGTGGTGTTTAGAATTTGATGGGTCAGTAAACAAGCTAGGAGCAGGAGCAGGGGTCTGGATACACAATACTCAAAATGACCATGCTCTAGGTCGTGCATATAGGCTTAACTTCAGATGTACAAATAACATGGCCGATTATGAAGCCCTTTTGCTAGGTCTCAAACTGATTAAGAGTCTTGGAGTGAACAAAGTTTCCATATTGGGTGATTCAGACCTAATTATACAACAGCTAAAGGGAACTTTTGTCACAAATGATCCCAGGCTAAGGTCTTATAGGATAGCAGTACCAGACTTGCTCAACAGCTTCTTGGAATATCAGCTCACCAAAATACCTAGAAGCCACAACTTGCATGCTCATAGTTTGGCAACTTTTGCAAGCACCTGTAAACTTCCTTTTGGGCCTAACCACCAGTTCACTGCTGAGATTAAACACAGGACTTTTGTCGCAGACAATGTAGATAATTGGCAAGTATTTGAGAATGATACTCAGATAAATAATTTTTTAACCATGAAGGAGGAATTCTCAAACTTAAAAATAGACACCAACATTAGGGATGATCAGCACCAAATTGCTGAACTGAACACAAGTATATCAGCTGAAACAACCGATCTGATATTACATCCTACAACCTTTGACTCTGCCAATTTACAGAAGCTAAAACTAGCAGATCTTGATGAAATTATTGAAGAAGAAACTGAAGTAATTCAACTAAAGGATAATTTCTTGCCCACGGGTCTTACTCCTTTAGAAGACATTTTTGATTCAAATGATCTCCCTAAGAAACCAAAGATGCAACCCATAAATGCAGAAATTGAGGAGTGTAATATTGGGACAACTGAAAATCCCAAAATGGTCAAGCTTTCTAGAACCTGACCTCTTGATAAGAAATCAGAATATATTAAACTGTTCAAAGAGTTTCAAGATGTGTTTTCCTGGAGTTATGAGGACCTTAAATCCTATGATACTACAGTTATCCAGCACACAATACCCCTGAAAGAAAACCAGAAACCCTTTAGACAGAAACTGAGAAGAGTGAATCCAATCCTTCTTCCCCTAATTGAAAAGGAAGTAAAACGAATGTATGAAGCTGGAATCATTGCACCTATAAAATTTTCCGAATGGATTTCAAACCTTGTACCCACAAGAAAGAAAACTGGGGAGATAAGACTTTGTGTTGATCTGAGAAATTTGAACAAAGTATCTCTCAAAGACCACTACCCCTTGCCAAAAATGGATCACATCTTACAAAGGGTAGTGGGAGCTTCAAGGATCTCACTACTGGATTGCTTCTCAGGATTCAATCAAATTCTAGTTCACCTAGATGATCAAGATAAAACAGCTTTCACTACACCTTGGGGAACTTTCAAATATGTAAAAATGCCTTTTGGACTCAAGAATGTTGGAGCCACATTTTAGAGGGCAATGGACATAGCCTTTGCTAAAGAAATCCATGATTTCTTAGTCATATACCTTGATGATCTAACAGCCTTCTCAAAATCAGACCAAGAACATTTAAAACACCTCAGACAAGTGTTCTTAATTTGCAGAAAGTATGACATTTCTTTGAACCCAAAGAAATCACTATTTGGCCTGGAAGAGGGAAAACTCCTAGGCCATATAATTTCAAAAGATGGCATAAGAATTGACCCTGATAGGATTCAAGCGATACTTCAGGTCCCCCATCCAAGAAACATCAAAGAATTGCAAGCCTTTTTAGGAAAAATTAATTTCCTAAGAAGATTTATTCCTAACTTGGCTGAGCTGATAAGATTGTTGAACAATATGCTCAAGAAAGATGCCAAGGTCAAATGGACAGTTGAGGCTAAACAAGCTTTTGAAGAAATCAAGATAGCTTTAACAAAAACACCTGTTCTCACAAGCCCCAGATTTGATAGAGATTTTATAATCTTCTCCTTTGCTTCTGAACATACAATTGTTGTTGTCTTACTGCAAAAGGATGACTTGGGATGTGAAAAACCTATTGTCTTTTTCAGTAGAGCCCTTAGGGATGCCCCACTCAAGTACCAGATTATGGAAAAGCAAGCATATGCCCTTGTCAAAGCCATAAAGGATTTCAGAGTTTATATCCTGTACTCTCTCATAGTTGCATATGTGCCCAATGCAGTGGTCAAAGACATTTTAACTCAAGAGGGAATTGAAGGCAAGAGGGGCAAATGGATAGCCAACATTCTGGAATATGATATAGAGATCAAACCAACAAAACTTATAAAAGGACAACGGCTAGCTAAACTAATGACTGAAACTAATTTCCAAGCCCTTGACATCAATGAACTGGATAACGAACAGGAGATGGCGACTCCACAGATCAATCAGGCCTTTTTACAATCACCTTGGTATGCTGACATATGTTTTGTATTATTAAACCTGCAAGCTCCTCCAGGGTTATCCAGAACCAAAAAGAGATTTCTAAAATTGAAAGCTTCAAAATTTAATTATAATAGATGATGTTTTATTTTGGAAGAATCATGTAGGTGTCCTTCTTAACTGCCTAACTTCAGATGAAGCTAATAAGGTCCTTAGAGAATTTCATGCAGAAGATTGTGGAGGGCACTTATATTGGAAATCAACAGCTGATAAAATCCTGAGGACTGGATTTTATTGGCCCTCCTTGTTTGTTGATTCAAAAAAGTTTGTGATATCATGTCATAAATGTTAGATCTTTGAAGGTGTTATGAAACCAGCTCAAGAAAAGATAGAAAAGATAGATCAACGCCTTAGAATTAGACTTCAGGGGGAAACCACCCTTCATCCTCAGGCCAGCATAGATGGATCCTGACAGCTACTGATTACTTCACCAAATGGATAGAGGCCATACCTTGCAGACAAGCAAATGACTCAATTATCATACAATTCCTAGAAACCAATATCTTGTCTAGATTTGGCTGCCCAGAGAAAATCATAACAAATAATGCAGCTGCCTTTAAATCCAAAAGAATGATCAGCTTACGTCACAAATATCATATCACCCTAGGTCATTCAACAGCCTATTACCCTCAAGGCAATGGCCTGGCTGAGTCCTCCAATAAAAGCCTCATCAACATCATCAAAAGGGTCTTAGAGGAGAACAAGAAGAATTGGCATAAGAAGTTGGTAAATGCACTATGGGCAGATAGGTTGACCACTAAAAGATCTATTGGTACTAGCCCATATGAGTTGGTGTATGGCCTGGAAGTTGTGTTCCCATCATCTCTTGGGGTCCCTGTGATCAAATTGCTGCAGGAAATAAAAGTTGAACCCAATGATATCCAGAGGAGGATCAATCAAACAATTCACTTACAGCAAACAAGGGAAGAAGTGTATCAGAGAACCCAAGTTCTACAAGAGAAGCTGAAAAAGGTGTTTGACAAAAGAACAAAAGCTGAAGACTTTTTCATAGGAAACAAAGTATTGAAATGGGACTCTAGGAGGGAAGACAAAGGAAAGCATGGCAAATTTGACTTTCTGTGGAAAGGACCATTTGTAATTCAAGCTATGCAAGGCAATAACACCTTTTTTCTAAAGAGTCTGGATCAGTCAAATAATGATGAAGGCCCAGTGAATGGGAGAATGCTCAAGCACTATTATGATCCATGAGCATAGCACGGTCACATATTGTACATAAATATCTATATTTTCATCATTTTTTCTTTTTACAGCAGATAGATAAAATAACAACTACAACAGATTTGAAGAATGATCAGCAAAACTATATCAAAGATGACATAGAAGATTGAAAAGCTCCACAAACAAATTTGAGGAAGGTCTACAGAACAGAGAACCAATGATAAGCAGTGACACAGGTCAGCAAGACACAAAGTGGTAATTCTTGTACAAATGAGGTCATAAGGCACTGCATACCAGCTCACTAGATTCAGATCAAAGGTGTCAACACTGAAGAGAATTCACTACAGCAAGGAAAGGAAAATAAGGCCATCTGACCTGCTATTCTTGGCTTTCCCCAGGAAAAGCCATCCCCAAGTGGAGCCACTGTTAGGTTCCTATACCAATAGGTTTCATCTTTCATGATTGACAGTGGAAGGGCTAAATATGTTCATCATTGCAGGCTGCAAAGGTTCCATATTTTGTGTACATTCTAGGACAATTTAAAAATGAAAAGAGGGTATGCCTTAAAAGAATAATCAAAAGGCAAGAAAATCAAATGGTCAAAAGAAAAGTGAAAATGAACCCCAAACTAAAGACCAGGAAAGTGGCGAGTCAAAATGCCACTACTATCTTGTGGGAGTAACACAGTCTACAAATACTGATGCTAATCATACTTGATGGATGGCCCAATAGTCTAATCTGGACCATGTCGTGTTTAAATTTCTTGTTGCAGAATAGAGAATGTTTCCTGTCCAAACAACTCAAGCTTGGCAGATGACTAGCTAGGTAGAGAAATGAAGGATCCCAACTGCCTAATCTGGGTCCTTGGAAGAAATAAGGGTAGATTTAGATAGGAGGGCAGTCAAAAGAAAAAGAGAACAATCAGGGTCTGCTAATTCAAGTGCACCCACTTCAAGTGAATAAAAAATCTTAGGATTACTGGGTTGGGTAAGTAGTGCAAGGTTGCAGAAGTGAAGGGCCATCACCAATTGGCTTATCAAAGAGCAAGACTCATTTCATTCAAGGTATTGGCACCATGGCAGAGGTTTGAGGACATAACATTGGAAGCATGTCTAATTTCCCCCTTTTTCCCCCAAACAACATTTACTAACATCCCCCAAGGACCTTGAGATCTACTCAAGTGTCCTATTCCACTTCATTCCATGACAGAGTACCAGGTCAAACCATGAAGTTCAATCAAGGGAAAGAAGCCACATTTTTTGTGTAAAAATCTTTACTCTCATTTCCCTCATCTTCCATTCCTAAGTTTTTCTCCTTGAAAACTCAGCATTTGCCCCTATACACTCACCTCACAATGTCATATTAACAACTAATGTATTATCTAGCTCCCTAAGCATTCCCCTTCCCTAAATTCTACAAAGATCTATGTAAAAATCCCAAAAAATCTATGTAAATACCCTTCCCTCTAGCACTATAGCTATATAGCCATCTCTTGGGGAATATTAACCCATCAGGGGTTAATATTAACCCTCTTTCACCCTAAAACTATGGGTTTTTATTAAAACTTTGGTTAAAAAACAAAAAACCATAGTCCCCGCCCTCACTAACCCCCTTCCCCCCTTTCCGCACTATAAAGTTGTGTTTGTAATGTTTTTTAATTAAAACATTAATAAACTATACCTGAAACCTTATGTCAAAACCCACCCTGCGCGTATTTTATTTAAACGATTATTTTATTCGGCGGGTCCCCTTGGCGATAAACTGTTGTCACATCATATTTGCCGCCAGCCGTTAGATCGCCGGCCCCACGGATCTAACGACTGACGGTCAATCTCACCAGCAAATTGCCCGATGTTTTGCGTCCAGGGGATTGGTGGTTTCACCGCCGTACCACCGCCACGCGTCGGCCTCCTGCAGTGTTCGGAGCCCTCCCCCCTCATACCACTTACCGCCCTGGGGTGCTCTGGGGAAACTGCTTACCGCCCATCCCCTCTCGTTGACGTCAGACCCCCGTCAGTGTGACGTCACCCCCTCGTCCGCCACCACTGCTCCACGTCGCCTCCACGTCGGCCATCCACCCGCATGCCCTGCCACCGTGTCACCGCCACCTGGCCATCCACGTCAGCCGCCACATCACCCTGCTGTACCCGGACCCACCGATGACGTCATGTTGGCGTCATCACCAAAAAGGCGCAAAAGGGCCAAAATTGCATAAAAAGTCGGGAAATTACCGTTTTGTGTCATTTTAACTTACCGTTTGCGGAGCGTTGTGCATGTGAAAGACGTCGATTGCAGCCAAAATCGAGAATTCGTCCACCAAAGTTGTTGTCGCCCTCGAAGTCGACTCAAATGCCTACAATTGTCCCAGCTTGATACCTCCTGCACCGAAAAATCCAGGTATTTGCCACAGGCGACCTCCTTCACCCATATTTCTCCCATTTTTCTCCTAAATTCTTGTAAAAAACTCTACAGATGCTCCTCACAGTCAAATTATCCACTGAAACTACCCAAAAACCTGGTAAACTCTCTACACTCGAAAGCTCTGCAAAAGACCCGTGCCCTTCTGCAAAATTCACCGAAAAAACTAATTGAAGAAGCCGAGCTACCGGCTAAAATTCTGTGTAACTGCACACTCATCCCTGTTATCAAAATTCCCTTTGAAAAACCAGCTAATTAGCTCAACACACTCTGGTTTCTTCCAACAGAGTGCCCCACAGTTTATCAACCCTGTAAAAAGTTTCCTCTTACTCTCAGAACTGCTCACTCTCAAAAACACAATTCAGTAGGCCGTCCACAGCCTCTGCAGTAATCCTAAGCTCAAGTAAAACATCCAACAAACATCAAACATGGCCACTCCATCTGCTCTAGATGTTTCTCCTGTCAATCCACCCAGTAAGGAGCTTGAAGCTATGCCACTTGTAGACAGTGATTTCCTCATTGCAGATTTTGTGGCAGAGAGGAACCATTTACAGACCTTCTGCCAGCTAAGGAACAGTCACTTGGACAACAGTGACATGTATGGCATCTGGGAGTCTAATCTGCCTACCTACTTCTTGCCATCTGTAAATGCCTTTCCTGAAGTCATTCACCTCTGTGCAAAAAATTATGACCAGAAGCTCAGAGCTGTAAAGTCTCCATCTGGGAGCATCCTCTTTTACATAACTTCTGATTCCATCAATTAGATGCTGAATTACAAACAAACCCAGCTACTATACCCTTTTTCCATAAAGTATTTGTTGGATGAGGGCTCCAAGCTCTCTAGCATGGACATTGCTGCAGTGGCCAAAACTTTCATGAAAGCAGACTGCCAACCTTCTGGGCCACCTCCTTTCCCATATGCAAATTTCAATGAGGTAGGCAAGCTGCTAGTGGACATGTTAACCTCTGTGCTGGGGTTCTCCACAAATGAGCATGTCAATGAAACTGTGCTAGTCATGCTATCTGCATATAGCCTGGGAAAGCCTCCTGCTATAAAATACAATTATACCAAGTTTATTGCCAACAAAATACATGACCAACTGCTGAGGATGGACAGGGAAGCAATATTTAAATATTCATCATGAATATATCACCTCTTCTTGTACTATCAAACAGATTGCTTCCAGTGCCCCGTCAAGAAGCTGGATTCACGGGGTGAGAGGAGGTCTGTCATCTTCTGGTCTTCAGTTTTTCATCAAGTCCAGAGCTCTCCCTACTCCTACTGTGAATTTATTAACCAATTTGTCTATCCAGTTACATGCCTCTTGAAGAGGACTCCTCCAGCCAGATTGTCCAAAGATATGCAGAAAATCTTACAGTTGTCCAGGAACTACAAAATAGGTGATTGGTATTTATACCAAAATCACACAGTCATCAGAATCTATGGTTGTGAGCTCTGTCCCTACAGGCTCCCAAGGTATGTGCCTATGAGGTTGTTTGCCTTGGAATACTATAGGAAACTCATCAATTCTGACCTTACACACTTCCATAGTTCCAAGAAGAAAGCCAATCTAAAATTCAGAGACCACCTAGGCCCATTCATCATGAACAAGAAAGATGGCTGGCAAGAAGTTCATCAAATATTGGGGCAACAACTTAAACTCAAAAGGAGCTTCTGGTGGGTCCCTTATGACCCTGAAGGCTTTATCAGTGCTAGGAGAGTCAAGTATAGGCTGTTAGCCTATAAACATTGTCCATATCCACAAATAGAACACTTTGCCAACCAAGATGAATGGGTGCCTAATACATTGGTAGAAGAATTTACTCAGGAGGAAACAATGGAGCAGACTGTGAAAGACTTAGAGAAAACTCTTGACTTGGATTCTTGTTGGCAGGTCATATTCAAGCAACTAGTCCAAGTAGGAGAAGGCACATCCACTGCTGCAACTGCACAGACTACCCAACAGGCATCTACTACAACCACAACTACAGAAAAAGGCAAAGAGGTAATGGAAGAACAGCAAGATACAGAGGCAGGGAAGCCCAGTACTTCAAAATATCAAATTCAAGGGCAAGCCCCTATACAGCAAACTGAACCACCCCAAATCCCAGTTTTGCAAACACCTCTCAATGAAGAGAGAGGAAAAAAGCGAGATAGAGAGGAGGTCACACCTCCAAGTGGGTCAACACAGCAACCAGAGGCCAAGAGGCCAAGAATTGACCCTGAAACAGAGGAAGAAGACATCAGTGAGTAAAGAGCAGAAAGCCAAAGCAGAGAAAGACAATCCAGCCAGCAGACTGCCACTAGTTCATTTCAGCTGGAACAGGCCATGCAGCAAGGCACAGAGGTATCCTCCTCAAGGAAACAAGGCAAGCAACCAGCTGGAGTCAAAGGAACTTTTAAGGAGATCAAGGCCCAAAATGAACTCTTAAGAGTTCAACTGTATGATCAGTTCTTGAAGACAACACCCTCCAAGCAGCAGAGATTGATGGCAGCATACGACATCAAGGAAGATAAGATGATTTTCACTCATCTTAAGCCTAAAGTGCCAAAACCCAGATCATCTGCAGACTACACCAAAACAAGTCTAGAAGTCCTCTCCAAGGACATACCCCCCATGGATCAAATAGAGCTGCACAAACAGACAGGGGAAATGGTTGTAGCACATTCAGACGAGGGTCCCCCCCATGCTGGCCGCATAGTTAAAGAATCACTAAAGAAACAATACAGCTTGATTTGGAAAGGTTGTCTTCCAATGCTAAAGGACACAGAATAAAGCTTTGGAAGACAATAATCATTGATCTGGGAACATGATCCCAAAAGATCAAAGGGTGTTAGGGCCTTATGAAGAAAAAAGAGGATGACATTGCTGCACTAAGAAAGCAGGCAAAATTGCCTCCAACCATTCACCCTCAAACAACAGAACTTGTACAAGAGAAGCAAGTTGATGAGGCCATGGATCTGCTTCTAATGATGAATCAAAGAATATTGCAAATGGAAGCAGAATTGGAAAAAGCATTGCAGGACAAACAAGGGGAATCAACCTCCCAGCCCCCTCAAACTTCTACAACTCTTGGCCCTGCCCCTCCTACACAAGCAACAACAGCTCCTCTTGCCATTCCAGCACCAACCACAGCCACATCAGCAACAGAAGCAACAGCAGCAACAAAATCTAGCATGAGTATGGAGGACTTGATGAAAGTTGTCAAGGAACTTGAGGTTCAGGCGACAGAATTCAATGAAGCTAAAGATAGACTGGCCAAGCTAGAGGCCAGCTATGAAAAGTCCAAGATGACAATGGCAGAGAAGCAGAGAGAAATAAAGGCCTTGGAAGCCAAAGTGAAAGCTTTGGAAAAAGAATTGCTTCTAGGCAAAACCTTGGCAGAAATCAAGAAGATAATTTGGGCCAAAATTGGCCAATCAATCCATGACCAATGGAGGTCAATCCAGGAAATACATGAGCAGATTGAACTAATAGGCATAGCTCATTTGAAATAACAAGGCAGAAAACCTAGAATAGTGAGGCCAATAAGATGATACATTTCCTCTATACCCACAGGGAGGAAATTTGGCCAGCACTAGAATAAATAGCAGAACAAGCCCATCCTGAAAGCCAGAAAGTGTTGCCTTGAGGAATTTCACTCAAACACTAGAAAGAAAATTGTAGGATATGATTTAGAATTATGATTAGGGCAAAGATGACAGTGTTGCAGGATAAGGAATGCAAGCTTAGTGGACTGGCACATGACAACTGTTGTCATATGATCAGTTATCACAAGGTCAACAATTATGTGGAATCATAAAGAGTCAACAGCTCCACAGAAGAAGCAGGGCCTCCCTCTGGGCAGTCTCTGTATGACAAATTGGAAAATCTATTTTTTATTGAGCATGAGATAAATCATCTGTTTGAAGTGCCTCCAAATTTTTGCAGATATACTGAAGCAGATGAAACACTGGTAAAACTAAGGAGACATCAGCTATCTCCAGCTGATTGGTGGTAGGCAATGCTGGAAATTCTGCCCAAGTGATTCCACTGTATTATTCCTTTTTGTGAAAATTTAGATCTCAGTCACAGTAGAGGTCAGTAGAAAATCCAGCACGCAGATATCACAGGAAGCATCCGTACAGTGACTCCTCAAAGCACTCAGACAACAGGCTCAACTAACGCAGAATTAAAGGCACAACTACAACCAACTTTCCTGAGCCAAAAAGTCAAAAGCTGTCTGACAGAAAGATAGCTTCCATCTCAACATTAATTGCTATAGTTATATCTTTCATTTACTTTTTGTAAGAGAGTTGGTGGTGCAATTTATTGCACAATAACGCACTATTGATATATTTTGTATCCTAGTTTTGTATATATATCCCCTCAAAGAACGCATTGAGGGTCGGTTGTAGTGAAACTCTTTCAGAAGAGATGTATTGTATATCTGACACATTTGTGCTAATACAAATTGCTGGTGGAGTTCTTGGTTCCTATACGGTCTGAAGGTGGAAATGAATAGCTCTGTTATGTTGCAGAATTCCTTTGTCATTTGCTGAAACAATAAGTTATTCTGAACTGTGTTCTTGTTTTTCTGTGTATGCCATAATTCATATATGTTCATGATCATAGTAAATAGAGAAAAAGAATAGCTTAGGATTTGTTTGAATACACCCTATGCTCAAACTCTATTTCTAAATATGTTTTCTTCTGGATTAGCCATGGATATGAATTCTTAATTGCTCATGTCTAAACTAATTCTATCACTGTGAATATTGTTTAAGAATTCTTAAATGCTCTTAAGCAATACTTTCATTTTTCCCTTGTTATCATGGTGAAAGATTCTCAATTGCCTTTCACTCACTAATTCCATAACTTCATCACAAAGTCTTAAAAAATTGTTCCACAGATGCCTATCTGGCTTTGCAGCAATGCTTTGTCTTCAGAAACATACTTCAACAGCACACTTCCTTGAACTCCATTGCCCAATGGCCCAAACTGTTCTGTAAATTATACCTCAGCTCTGTTTGAATTCACCAACCAACCAAACTCAA